>WJFF01000139.1:32210-48037 GCA_011800825.1 Fonsecaea pugnacius | reverse complement strand
CGGAGCGCGCTCATAGCTCATTCCGGGAACATGGACCCCCCAGTTACAGAGGATGCTTGGGGTTGTGCCATCTGAGAGCCATTGGCTTGCGGGAACATGTCGTTGTTCGACATCTGCGCTTGCCCCAGGGCCATCCGGCGTGCCAACCGCAGAGATGGAGAGCTTTTCCATGTACTTGTCAAGCTCGAGAAGATCTGCGGTCCAGTTGCGAGGGCCTCTTCCCCAGTGTCTGGCCGTCTTGTATGCAAAGAGCCAGAATTGATACAGCCATGTAGACATGGTCCTGGGTCATGTCAGCAAATCGCAGTCGAGAATGCAGCTTTGAGCAACAGTCACTCACATCTGCTCAGACTTGTCCATCGACTTGAGAAGCTCATCGTGCTTCCCTTCCACGAACAAGTACGCCCTCTCCAGGGCCGTTTTCGTCCTCAGAACCCGAGAAAGGCCGGATGGAGAGTCGGCAGCTGGACTCAGGGCTCCGTACAACCCTGGGGTTCTCGCCACGATGTCGCTGTTTCCGGCAGGCGTAGATGCTATAAAGTTGGGCGAGATGTGGTTGATCGGGCCTGCTTGGGAGTATCGTAGTGCCCCATAAGGCATGTTCCACATGATGAAGCTGGAATCTTGTCAGGAAGTAACTCTTCAAGCGACGAGAAGGGGGGCCTTACATTCGAGGCGCGATGTTGAGCTTCGCCATCTCCTTCCTCGCCCCTGGGGCCTTGTGAACCATATTTTTGGCCAGTCTAGCGAGCTTTTTGTTATCGACCGCCTTCCCATGGTACTCGAAGACTGTTTCTTTTCCTCTCGCGGCTCTTGACTCCTTCATCTCGAACATCTTGGTCTTGGCCGAGGTCGGGACGTTCTTCTTCAGCTTCCATAGTCTGATGTGGTATTTGAGTTGATGGATCCTGCAACAGACAACCGTTGGCCGTTTTTCCGGGTCGAGAGAGTCAGAAGTCCAAAAGCATTGAGGGGTACTTACCCAGCATCGAAACCGCACTGGCGGCGAATGATTTCCTGCACCTCCTCAGCCTTCCGGTTTTCCTCCAGGTAGAGGCGGGCGATTGCGGGCTTCAGCCGATCCCACTTCTCTGCAAGAGGCAGATCAGACCGATAATCGTAAAGCGGCAAGCTGAAGTTCTGGCTCATGACTGTTTGGGAGACTTGAAATTAGTTCTCAGTAAGAAGGTATGGTCGCGGCGGGATGGAGAGAGATGGTCAAGGACAATGGTGTCCTTTTTCAAGGCAGGTTGAGGAGCCATCCTTATATAAGAATTTCCATGTATGTGTGCTCGCAGCCTTGGGAGGACATCTGTCCCAGCCGCAAGACGGAAAATTGCTAGCAACAATTTCCCGACCACGACCGAGCCCCTGACTTGGTCTTTCGCTGGCACTGATTTGACGCTACCAGCTACTGTGGTGAATAAATCGAACCCTGTCGGAAAGGCAACCATGGGCAGCGGTGTCTGGTGTCACACGGTTGAAGGAGGTCATAAAAGCCGGGAGAAGCGAATGCAAAGGAGTGAAGACCAATCGCATGTGCCATGGCCGCTCACCACACCAACCTTGCGCCGCCCCAGCGCGTTCCGCCTCAGCGAACCGGAGCGGGGAGCAAAAGTGCGATGACCAATAAGGGGACACATCACCACGGAGGGGTTTCCAAAGACTGTAGTGTTCCTTGGAACAACCCCCGTAGCTATTGAATCACCCTTTTTGACACGGGCTGTGCATGGTGCATGGTGCATGCAGTGAGGATTTTAGTGCCCGCTGCCTGATGGACCATTCCAGCGATTCAAAGACTGGATTCTGCGTTTACCGCCTTCAGACGCCCATAATGCGGGCCTGTCGTCCTCCTGGCCCCGCTGGCGGCGCCCCGAGAGAAACCGGGTCGACAAAAGATGGGTAGCCAATGTCAAGACGAATGGCAGAATCTCGAAGTCTCAACAGGAGACAACAAGGCTGACTGGTTCGATCACTCCATGTCGCGCTTTCGTTTTGTCGGATCCAGCTGGTGGCTTGTGGCTCTCTGGACCGAAGGCGGACGACGGATACCATCCGGCTTGACACTTGCTCGATCTGGATTGGTCCCCGCGCCTTTGACCATGGCACCACGTAGTCAAAAAGGGATATTCGAAACCGAGATGATGAACCGGAGTGTACGATGGCCGATGCCCACAGGGAACCGTGAGACTGCACAGTTGAATCAACGACAACCGAGAAAATATAAGAGCTGGTGCTCATCTGAAGGGGAGGATGATTTCCTTAACCAGCCATTACTTGTCGAAACAGGGAGGGCTCTGATCAGCACAAATCATGGAGAAGGACAATCCGAAATCGAACACTCATGGAACCACGAAGTGAGTCTGATGTAGTTGTTGTGGAGGTCTCTTGCTGATTCGTTCCAGGCGCGAGTCAAGTGACTCTCCTCGCATCAAACCGAACGAGCATCCTCACCCTGCTGTTGGGAATCGATCATACCCGGCCGAGACAATGAGATCGTCGATTGTTTGCAACGATGGAAGCTCGATCTACACTTCAAGCCTCGAGTCAACCTCGCAAGAACGCCAGTGTCAGTCTGCCGACATGGCCCAAGCCAACAATGAAGCCCTCAGGTTTGTAGGCGCCTGGAGCGTTGTGCCGGCTTGTGGTAAAGGAGACGCTGCCGAGCGCAATGCTTCTAAGACCCTTTCGATATCAACGCCTACCGGAGCCATGGGTGCCACTACCGAGGACCAAAAGACGCTGGCTGGGGATGAACAACTTACTCAAATCCCATCCTACCTTGAAGCCGTCATGGACCTGGATGCCTTGTTCAAGCCATGACGTCCCGAGCAACGGTGGGTAATTCATGTCCAGTACTAGGGTAGGTTGGCCCAGAATGAGCCCTGTTAACCCAACGTCGACACTTGCTGATTGTAGTAGCGCAGATGACGCGGTTTTCGAAGTCGATCCTATTGACCTATCCGGAAGATTTTCACAGGCGTCAGGGAAGAATTTCGCTCAAGCCATCTACACGGGCGGCGTTAAGGTGGAATGCGGACGAGAGGGAACCGAGTTGGACTTGGTGGAAGGATTGGACTCCGCGCTTGCTACCATTCAGGAACCATCATGAGCTAGCAGGGGAAGGATTGTGTGATTGTAGTCATAGCATTTTGTAGAAGCAGCTCTTGGCTATGACCATGTGAATGCTGGTGATGAGGTGTTTAGTTCCAATACCCCCTTTTCCCGCAGTCCTTTGACACCTCACCTTGGCACCGCGGCGGAACAAAAGCGGGCCGCACCTTGATACACCCATCCTCCACAGGTGCAATGACAAGTCTGCAAGTGTATACAACAGGAGACGTCGGGCCGCTTCTACGCGCAATGGGATGAAAGATGAGAAACATAAATTGCAAATATCCTCTGTCTGAAAAAATGAGCCATCACAGACTTCTCATTGCAATTTCCCCAGTCTTCTCTACTACACAAGGCTCCCACAATGGCTACCGCACCTGCACCACCACCACGCACCAAGCTCGGTCAGCATCGCCTCCTTTGTCCCAATGCGCCCATCTTTGTCTCTCCCGTCTGCCTAGGGGCGATGGGCTTCGGCCAAAGATTATGGTCAGTGGCCGCATTCCGTCCGACAGTGTGCTCGCTAACAAAAGCATAGGGGTGCGGCCATGGGCGGTTGCAACAAGGAGACTAGCTATGAAATACTCGACCGCTTCCATGATGCCGGTGGCAACTTCATCGATACTGCCAACTTCTACATGGGCGGGGAGTCGGAAGAGTGGCTTGGGGATTGGATGGCTGATCGCGGAGTCAGAGACCAGATGATCATCGCCACCAAGTTCGCGCTGCCCTTCAAATTCCCGGAGCAATTTCCCGAGGGAACCATCACGTCCAACTTTGGCGGCGCCAACAGAAAGAGTCTGCGCCTCTCACTGGCGGAGAGCCTTCAGCGAATGAGGACGGACTATATCGACATCCTCTATGTGCATGCCTGGGACGGAGTGACCAACATCCCCGAGTTGATGCGATCGCTTGACGATGTTGTGAAGCAAGGCAAAGTCCTGTACCTGGGAATATCCAACTGGCCGGCCTGGTTGGTCGTTAAGGCCAATGATTATGCTCGCCAGCATTGCTTGACCCCGTTTGTCGTCTACGAGGGGTTGTGGAACGTTGTGGCCCGGGATATTGAGCGAGATATAGTCCCCATGTGCAAGGCCGAAGGGATGGCCATCACCGTGTGGGAAGCAATGGGCGCTGGCAAGTTTAAAACCAAGGCCGAAAAGGCCGAAAAGGGAGGAAGACCAGCGTATGATCTCTCTGGAAAGGGGTTGGAGGCCTTTGAGAGCGCCACCGCAGCTTTGGAACGAGTCGCGAAGAGGAAGGGCACAAACGCGGTTGGGATTGCTTTGAGATACGTCACGTTGAAGGTACAGCAGACGATGCCCTGGCTGCCGGGACATAACGAGCGATTGCTAACTCTGAGCAGGAGCCGTACGTGTTTCCAATCATTGGATGTCGGAAAATCGAGCAACTTCAGGCCAATATCGATAATTTGAGCATCAAGCTCAGTAAAGACGACATGCGAGAGATTGAGGAAGCAGTTCCGATTGACCTGGGCTATCCTCACGCGTTTCTGTCGGGTCTGGCTGACCAGCATGTTGGGCCGACGAGACCATCAAAGCTTGAGGTGCGCTGGGGAGGGTTTGAAGGCGTGGAAGAACCAAAGGTATGTGGGTGGATATGACAAACTCAGCGACTCAACAAGTCAGACTGGGGCTAACGAATATCTCTTTGCATCTAGGCCATCCCTTGAAGGGCCACTACATAAGAACGAGGTGTGAAGATAGCCACGGCCTCGCAAGGCTGAGGTTGGCGAGGCTCCGGATGCCAAGGCTGTGGCTGCGTTCCTAGAGTTAAACTCCGTGACTTTGTAAACTCCGATCCCTTGGCATATGCTTGGCGTCTCACTCGTTACTCTCTTCATATGCTTCTTTTCTTCGTTCCCATTTCAGCCATGCACTCTTCCAGCACTACAGAGGGTTTCCCCGGACTGTTATGCAACATGTCTCAAACAATCGACACCTCAAGGGTATCGAAGAAACAGCGCGAGGCGTCTCGGACTTGTTCTGAGTGTAAGCTGTGTCTATCTCACCCTCTTGTCTCGCCTTATTGAACTCTTCTCTCCAATAGCGCGAGGTTCAATGTGTTTTTGTGTCTAACTCTTGGTAGGTAGGCGGAGGAAAATCCGTTGTATATACAGTGCAGACTCCACCAACGAATGTACCCGATGTCTCGCACGCGGCATTCCCTGCGTTGTGCCAAAACCTCGGGGTATAGATGATGCAAACGACGAGAAGAAGTCTCTAAGAGAAAGAGTGGCTACTTTGGAGCGCTTAGTAGAATCTCTCTCTAGAGAGCAGAGAGCTGTTGCTCAAGCCCCTGCTTCTACTTCTTTGGGCCAAGACGAAGGGATGACTCAAGACTCAGATGATGATCTATCTGAACTTACTCGCCGCGCTCCACTCGTTGCTGCATTGGAGGCTACTCAAGTACGGAATAACAAGTTTCTTTCTGGTATCTGACATGTGGGGAGGAAGCCTAGCTGAACTCCGAACAGCTTCTTTCAACCCAACAAGTCGCGAACACGAGCCAATCGGAGCAGGACGCGGATGATTTCAATCTCTATGCTGACAGGAAATACCAAATATTTCCAACTTCAAGATTGGATACTGGAGAAAGTCGAATCTGCGAACAGCTTAGGGCTGCTCTACCCCCCTATAACGAACTGAGACTATGCTTCTCTGGAGACACCAAATGGTGGGATTTCTGGCATATCAAGACATTCGGGGCAGATGCTCCCAAGGAGAGCCTCCTGCAGTTTTTGGAACGAGTCTACATGATTGGTACCCCCATAGAACTCGGCTTCCTTGTCTCGTCCTACGGTCGTCACAATGCTGTCGAGGCCTCGGAGTATCTTGCGGTGGTTGACCGTCTTGTTCTCTCAAGCGACCAATTTGCAAGGAGCGTCGAGGAACTCCTTCTGGCTGTTTTCCACGCCAAAGTGTATCTCGATGTTGGTCAGCCTCTTCGTGCCTTTCTGTGCAACCGTCACGGCATCTCACTAGCTCAGATTATGGTTGTCTTCCCTTCCAGGTCCACGAACGGCCTCTTCTGACGTTGCTGACTTGTTCTAGAATCTCCACCGCAACTATTCGAGCTCCCACAGACGAAGTGCTGCTTGGTGGACCCTCTATCTCGGTGATCGGTTCTTGTCCATCCTGCTCGGTTTGCCCTATGCTATCTCGGACAACTCCTTTATTGTCACATACGCAAGTGAAACAAGCCAACTTGGCTACGCAACGCTACCATTTGCGATCCGCTTAGGCATGATCACGGGCCGCGTCATTGACCAGGTGCAGAGTCGCAAAGGCCCGAAATTCTCCGAGATTGTGGACATCGATGATGAGCTCACCACCCTGGCGAGCACAAAGCCGCGGTATTGGTGGGACCACAAGATCACCGCAGACGCTTGCTCGACCGACTTGAATGAATCACGAGAAAGGCTGATATGTCAGACACAATACTTCCTCACCAGGATATACTTACATTTACCATATCTGCTCAAGTCGCAGACATCCCATCTCTACATGAGCAGCAGGTTGACGGCGATCGAGTCCGCAAGAGAACTGCTGAGGCGTTATCAAGTTTTGAGATCCTATGTTGACGGCAGCCCCGTATTTGATTGTCAGTCACTTGACTTTGTCGGTTTTATGGCTGCAGTCATACTGGTCGTTGCGGCGTTCTGTGGTTCGGGAGATCAGCTTTTGCCGGATGATATCGAGCTAAGCAACAGAACCCTGAAATCCTTGCAGACAGTGGCTGAAAACAAGGTCAACGGTCTCGCTCGTCAATGTCAGAAAACTCTAGCCGCATTGCTAGCCCTAGCTCAAGAGGAAGGCTCATTGAGCTGTGCAGTCCCACCGAGGATAAACATCCCTTATTTTGGAACTCTCTACGTGGCTTCGAAGCGGCACTTGAGGTCCAGCAGCCTAAAGACGTCGCGCCAGCATGAGTCTTCACCAGAACATCCAAGCTGTCTTGCCAACTCTTCCATCTGCGGTATGCCTAGTGCTGATCTCAATCCTCAATCTCCAAAAATCACTTATGAGGGTATGTATAGCTTCGACTCCGACTTGCCTTGGGTACAGGATGAGTTTCAAGCAGTGTCTAGCTCTCTTGATTTCATGACGGATCTAGATCAAGGCTGGGAATCATTCTTCAATTCACAGATATCCAATGAGATTCCATCCGCCGAATCTCTATTTTTCAGTTGACTATCTGCACAGCCTCATTCACGGAATGTGCAATCTGTGCGCAGAAATCCCTCGACAACGCACACCCTCAATGGCTCGAGCGGTGGATTCAAGCTTGGAGCGGTCTACTTTGGACATCGTGCGTCCTACTTGGGCACCGTATGTCCACTTCGATGCCAGATGGCCAGCCGTTTCCCGCAGCTTCTGCAACGATGCTCAACATTCTTCAGGCTACTGCACATGTAAGGGGCGAAGGTGAATACGACGGTGGTAAGGAACAAGCATCCAGCCCATGCACTGTTCGCGAGGAAATGTCAGCAGCAGTCCGCGAGTATCGATTGAAATACCAACTGATTCATGTTCCCGCTGAGCAAACTTGTCTTGGTCTTTCCTCTTATTCCACAGTATGGACAGTCAACCAGTGCCTCCAGGTGGCCAAGGTCGTGGATTGCTGTCGGCATCGGATGGGATGGTGGTGTAGAGCAGTGTTCAGTTGTGCATACCACCCTGACTGGGGGAGCTGGAGCATGATAGTGCCTTGCCATTGAGGTAAGCAGAGAGCCCAATGGTGAAAGTGTCGGTACCTACATCACTGGCGAAACATAGCTGCATGCAGTTGATGGGGCTTCGTACGGTGGGCAAGCTTCAACAGTCAATGTCAGCTTTTCACGTCCACTTGAACGTCTCTTTTGGACCGGAATACCTTTGGTCTCCTGGCCGTACATGATGCAATATGTCCGAGGTGGCGATCTGTGTACACAAAGGCGAGGGAAGCGATCGATAAAATTCCTCAGGCAGAAGGTATTACTTGGGGAGTATATACGAACCTTTGGGTTCCCATCCACCAGGCAGAAGCGTTTTCGTGCATGGGGCCATGGCCTTAGCCACCCAGACGACGTGCTTGAAGTGGCCATGATCAGACGGCTGGAGGCCCACCCTCGAGACACCATTCCCTTGATAAGTGGCCGTAATGCTGCACGTACTCGGACTCGATCCAGGAACATGCCGGGGTAGTCAAGCGGGATGGTATATTCTATTGCAGGACAAAGTATTGGCAAACACCACCCTGTATCGAGCCAACCAGATTCTCTTCGCCCCCAAAACGCCTTGGCCGAATTTACTTCTATCTGCTCATCGGTCTCAACGTGGCCATCGCACCAGACTCTCCCGCAGCTTCGTACGCGTTACTGGACTGTGGAAACAAAGCCACGAAGAGCACGACAATTCCAAAGAGTGAGACTCCATCCCGACTCCGCGGAGGATGAACACTGTAACGGTGTTTGTGCTGCAGAACCTAGCTCGCCACAACCTGCGCGTTATTCAATCAGCGAGTCGAGAGGCCAGCCACAGCTCTATTCAGGGCCAGATGGTACTCGTGCAGATCAAGGGCTGAGGATTTCTCTGTTCTACCATAGTGCAAAGATACATCCCTCTGTTTTGGGCGGAGAGGGAGGGCGTCCTGCAACTGCTATTGGTCAATTGTCGAGTACTCATCTATTCGTCTCGTATCACGCTGCGTCATCAAGCTCGGTCTTTGGGTTTCAGCTTTTCTCGTCTGCCTAACGCCGCTCCCATTTAGTTCTCGAACCCATCCCAGAAAGCTGAATTCACGCTGATATGGTCTCTGAGACACTCTTCGTGTCCAGAGCAAGGGGACAATTGACGATTCGCAATGGCCACAGTCCTCACTTTCTATCTTCTCAGTCTCTTGTGCTTTTCGGAGTATGCCCGGGCCGGACATGGGCGGGGGAAACCACTTCCTCTTGGTAAGGAAACGAATAGAATATCATCTACTCGGGCGGGACACTTGATTCTGACTTTTTTTTTTTTTAACAGAGACAACAAAGGTCATTCATGCGGCTTCATACTTTCCCGAGTATGATTCGGAGAGGGTCACGATCAAATATGCGCCGGTCTCCGTACCTCCAATGACAGAGAATGATGGCATGGCTCAATATTTCCAGCCCTCGACCACACTGCCGTGCCGCGACTGTGTCGTCACCTTGCTGGAGATGGGGCTCGAGCATGCTGACGGACGCGTTGCTGATGCTGATACTGGCATGTGGCTTCACCACGGAGTAATGGTGAATAGGAATCAGTCGGATGCTGTTTGCGGGAAAGGGGCATATGGCCAGAGGTTTGCAGCGTCTGGGAATGAAAGGACGGCAATTGACTTCTCTGCCGGAGGGTAGGTTTTGTTCTCAAGGCCGGAAGATCGGGAAATTGACTGACAGTCTCAAGGTCTGTCAAGGCTGGCTACTACATCGGGCGCTCGGACGAGGTCGCCCTGGCTGTTGATCTAATGAACATGCTTCACTCGAAACCGCAGACGGACATCGTTTTCACAATAACTTATGAGTATATCCAAGGTCGCCATGCTCAAGATTTCACTGCGCTCACGCCTTACTGGATGGATGTTGGAGGGTGCAGAACCTCGGACGTACCCGCCTATCGAGAATCGACGTTCAACTATTCCAGCCCCGTCCTGACAGGGTCGCCGCAGGGGATAGTCGCCTTTGTCGGAGGCCACCTCCATGACGGCGGAACACACATCAATCTCCTCAAGAACGGCAAGGCCGTGTGCAGTGTGAAGGCTTTTTACAATCAGTATCGCTACCTGGGCGAGGGGAAGATGACAGAACATGTCTCTAGCATTGAGTCTTGTGCATTGATGACAGAAACGACTCCAGAGGACGAATGGTCTATTACTGCTTACTATGACACCCGGTTGCACGAGCCCATGGGAATGATGGACGGTTCCCTTGAGCCGGTCATGGGAATTATGCTCGTGTATGTTGCTCCTGGGCTGGATAACGGTCGCCGTGGGATCGCGAAAACCAAATGCTTGAACGTTGTGCTCGGAATTGGGAGCTTGACGGCGGTGGTTCTCTTGGCCGGGGTCTGGTGTTATCTCCAGGGTCGTTGTGGATTTGGGAAGAAGACGTGGACCACCACGGCATTGTTGTCGAATCGGGACCGCGATCTCGAACAGGAAGCAGTGGTGCCTCTGATGAAAACGTGAAAGGTGCGATCTAATCTAAGTTTTTGAGGCAGATGCGGTTGATCTCTCAGGGGAGAAGTCAAGTGAAGAAAAGAACCGGGTATCATTGTTAGTTAGGAGTATAGGCCATTGAACGAGGGTTCATCATGTTTGTACCCTTCCCTGCTCGATGATATTGGAACACCATCTTCTTCCATCCTATCTGGTTAAGTGTCAAAGTACCACAAGGCTTGATTGGGTATGAAGAGATATGTCGACGGAAAGGCGGCTACACTCAGTATCATGTATATCTCTGGAGAAATCCGCTTTCCAATAGATACATGGTTTGAGATTTTCGAATTGTATTTGAGACTATGAAACCTGACGACCTGCAACCACGGCAATTCGTAATCAAGACAAGTATGCTACTCGAAAACACATTCCCCTACCCCCTTCCGCCCTGGCCCCCTGAATGCTAGCGAGCCACAAGACCTACATACTTGTATGTACCTTGATGGCCACGACCTCCAGCCTTACCGGCCCACACTAATCTAAGCAGTCAGTTCAAAGCCCTTGTAGTTGTCCTTGGCGGACTCCCAGATCTTGTTCCGGTACGTCGGCAGGCCGGCCATGTAGTTCAGGGCCTCGCGCGGCTTGCCGGGAATGTTGTCGCCGTAGTACCAGCTCTTTGCCTTTGTGAACAGGCCCTTCTCGCCCATCTCGAGCGTGTGGTCGCGCCACTGCTGCTCGGCCTCCCGCGTCGCCTCAACTTTGGTGATGTTGTGGTCCCGCTGGTACTCGAGGCAGGCCGTGATCCAGTCGCCCTGGCACTCGGCCGACGAGGGGCCCGTGGCGAATGCGGTCGGCGCTTGTGGTCCGTACATCAGGAACATGTTGGGGAAGCCCGACACGGCGATGCCGAACAGCGTGTAAGTACCCTGGGTCCACTTGTCCTTGATCGTCTGCTTGGGGTCGACGCCGCGGATGTCGATCGCCGTGATGCCTCCCGTGACGCTGTCGAAGCCCGTCGCCATGCAGATGACGTCGACCTCGGCCACGGTGCCGTCAGCCGTCTTGATGCTGTTCTCTGTCACCTCGACGACCGGGTTGTCCGCCAGGCTGACCAAGTCGACGTTGTCCTGGTTGAAGACCTCAAAGTAGCCCTTTTCCAGACTGATACGCTTGGTGCCGAACGGGTGCGGCGGTACCTTGGGCGCGAGGATCTCTTGGTTGCGCGGGTCCTTGATCCGCGGCAGCACGCTCTGTCGCCACACCTCGTAGGCCTCGTTGTTGGCATCCTCGTTGAACAGCACGTCCGAGTACGTCCCCAGCCAGAAGTGCAGGCCGCCGCTCTTGAGCAGGTTCTTGTAGAACTCTGCCTTGACCTCTGGCGAGACCTTGAGCGCCGACTCCGGGCTGAATTCGTAGTCGAACCCGGCGTATGTCTTGAGGATGGTGTCCTTTGTGTTCTGGAATGTCTTCTTCCACGCGTCGTTCATGACCTGGTCGTACTTGTCGTTCCGCATGGGCAGCGCCGTGTTGGGAGTCCGCTGGAACACGGTGAGGTGCTTGGCCACCTGGGCCGTCTCCTGGATCAGTTGCACGCCGCTGGCGCCGGTGCCGATGATGGCAACCCGCTTGCCCTCCATGTTGACGCCCGTCTGGGGCCACAGGCCAGTGTGGTAGATTTCACCCTTGAACTTGTCCAGGCCCTTGAAGTCTGGGATGTATGGTTTCGACCCAAAGCCGGTGCACACCACCACGTTGCGGGCAACGTCCTCGCTCTGTTCGCCCGTCGTGCTGCTCTTGAGGGTCAGGCGCCACTCGTGCGCCTGGTCGTCCCACTGCATGCTCTGGACGCGTGTGTTGTAGGTGATCAGGTCGCCGAGATCCCACACCTTGATCAGGTGCTGGAAATACTTCCTCAGCTCCGACCAGTCGGGAAACCGCTGCGACCAGTTCCAGCCAGTCCAGCTCTCATCCGAGGTCAGTTGGTACGTGGGAACCGGGGTGTCAACACGGGCCCCCGGGTAGCAGTTCCAGTACCAGATGCCGCCTGGGCCGGATCCGGCCTCGTAGAGACGAGCATTGAAGCCGGCCTCCTTGAGCTTGTGCAGTTGGTAGATGCCAGAGAAGCCGGCGCCAATGACGATGGCGTCTTTGCGATCCGACGCGGGGGTGATAGATCCCATGTTTATGGTATATCTGTGAGGAGACGAAAACTAGAGTGAATGTCTTTCTGTTAGGCAGGGAGTCAAGTCACCTCTTCCAGCTAAAGGGGAGATGCTCTTCCTCGTCCTCGTCTTGTTCTTGTGATGCGTTGAAGGAGAAATATAGCGTCAAAGGACAAGAGGTCCAGGTCTCTGGGCTGGTTATATAGGCCACTGGACACGGTGATCTGTTGGGCTGGCTACCCATATTATCCCCCTCGAACCCTTGGTCTCGAAACAGCCCGTAATCGTGGGGATTGTATTCTCCGCGCGTGGTCTGCTTGGGTTTCGCCTTCCTTCGGAGTCCATTCACCGTGTCTCAACCTCGTATGTCTCCGCATGCCAGCGCGGCCTTTAGCCGAGGTCATGCTGGGAGGAAACAATGTCCAGAGGGCAAAGAGATGCATTGCCCGTGAATTGTTTTGTCTGTTTCCACTCTGGGCGGCCTCTGAATCACCGCGAGGCTTGTTGGGAGGGTCTCTGTTGAGCTTTTCTCCAATCCTCTGGCATCTGGATGTGGGATTCTTTCAGTGTCTCCGAGGCTACGGTGGAATATTCATGTTATGCACGCGGTGATGAATTGCCAAGGGATGGATTATTTCGAGGCACTCCCTGAGAGTAACTTGATGAGATAGTATCTGAAGACTGATGATTATCCAGAGGGTTCTATCAGGTCCTTGGCTTGAGCAGATGAATGCTTTGAACAGAAATCTCAATGTAGATAGATTGACCCTACAAAGTAGGCATCCAAGATACCATTTAGCGTCCATAATGTCTGTGTTCATTCACCTACGTACAACGCTATTCGCTATGTTAAAAATACACCCATTGACAACGGATCAAGCAGAGCGTCGTCAAAGGGGAGCTGGAAAACCCCATCAAACGCCAGCGTGTCGAAATTGATGCAGTTAAAGTCATTATCGCTGTCACTCGTGCTGTCATCTCGTCGTTTGGTCGTTGGTAGAGCAGTAGAAGTGTTGACTGTCCCACCGAGTTCAGTGCTTGTCTTGGGTCGTTGCCATCCAGCAGACTGTTCTAGATGATCGCCGTAGTCGGGAACGTCGCAGACTCGACACACGCGCATGATGGTCTGGAGAATCTTGCGGAGGTTGCGTGCCACAATCTCGGCGCTCTCCATCTCCTTCATGGCTTTCAGGCATGCCCCAAGAGCAGCGGTCTCTTCAGATACCTCCTGTCGATTGCGCTCGTTGATCTCAGCTACGAAGATGGTCGAGGCCATGGTGATGTTGTACAGGGTGGAGCCTAGCATCGTATTGGCTTCACCGTGGTGGGTCGCGTAACTTATCACAAGGTTAGAGATGGTAAATGCATGTTCCAGGCAGATGCTGCGCGATCGGTTCGAGGCTGGACAGGTCCGCTTCTCCGGATTGCCGTAGCCCGCGTTGTGTCGGTTGACCAGGATCATCAAGGCCGAATATTGGATTCTAGAAAGTCACTAGAAGTGAGCCCGAGGCCTTTGTTAGAGAGAGTGTCTGTGGGACGCCGGCTTACCGTAACAGATAAACACCCGGAGGGGCGTTGGGGAAGAATGTCAGTGTGTGATCGAGGCTGGCGTCCCATCTTTGCAGCGCCTCGGTGAAGAAGTCGACTTGTTCTTGGAAGCAGGTATTAGTGTTTCTAATCGAAGTCGTTAGTCCCACGAAGCCGCCCAGAATCCAGGAAACATACAATTTCTCACTCATGTGACCTGAAAGCTCGAGCAGTTCGGCCCACGCGGCAAACATCTTCATGTCCCATGTAGGGGCACTCCTATGGGGTCGGTCAATGGAAACATCGCTCAACTTGATGACAGGTGGCCGCCCAAGATAGAGCGCCCAGAGCCTGGACATTGCATGGTCAGTCTCTGCTGTGTAAGAGTGACTGGATATGGACCGCGTACCTGTCAAAGCCCACACAGCCCCAGAGTATGACCTGTCTGACTTCGAGGTCGAGAGGAGAGAGCTTGGTGTTGGGTATCCGAGACCAGTTCTCATGAAGACCAAGATCAAAGGCTAGCCGACATGCATTTCCTAATAGGCACCGATCAGCTAATGTGTCGGAAGGAGCTGGAGGGGGTAAAGTACCTGACCGCATCCATCCTCGCGAGTCATTCGATTGACAGCAGTCTAGAATACTCAGCAGCATCAACGATTGGATGGTCGTCAGCCCCGGGTTCAAGAGCTCCTCCTCCAATGCCTCCTCAGCCCGCTTAGTCAAAATCGGCTTCTCGCCGGTTTCGTCGTCGTCCGCCGGCACAGACAGGGCTCTGATCTCGGGGCTCACAGAGATCCGGGCAGCAGAAGCCAGGAGACACAGCAGGAGACAGCGACTGAAGTACGGCCCCGATTGGGCCTGCATTCCGGCAAGGAAAGCTTCTTTGTGGACAATGTGGAGGATGTTGTGTTGGTACTTCCAATAGAGGTCCAGGAGATACTGCTGCATCGCCCAGGGGACGTCCTTTTCAAACTCGGCTCCAAATTTTGAGACGTCGCTGCAATATTTAAAGATGGTGGTGACGCTCTCCGTCAGATGGAGGCTGGATGTGGGCCCGAAATACCGTAGCTGACCGTCGTCCTTGCTGTTAAGTCGTCCTTGGGCGTCACACAAGCGGCTGATCAGGCTCTCAGGCGGTTCGGATTCTGGTGTCCCTTTGCTGGGTCTTTCTCCAACCGCGCTGGAGTCGTCCGTCGTTAACGTGGGCGACCCCAGTGAGTCGGAAGCTGGTGGCTGCGGCTGCAATGGTGGTGGTGGTTGAAACTGGGCTTGCAGCTGCGGTGGCGACGCCGAGACTGCGACGGGCCATTGCAGCGTCTGCGGCGGTGACTTGGACGAGGTGTATGCTGCTTGCATCGTTGCAACGGTGCTGCGCAACTCGGCGATCTGGTCCTGGAGCTGGATGATGTAGTCCTTTGAATAGCGTCTGCGACATTTGGAGGTCAACCTCTCACGCGCTTTGATTGTGGCTGTTAGAGAAAACTCACACCCGCCGTTCGTCGCGATCAGGCAATCTACACGGAATATCTAACGTTCGACATCTCTCGCAAGTACCCCCAATGCGTTCACACTATGACGAGTGTTAGAACTACAGCACTCGCCGGCGTCCAGCGTCCAGGATGCATGTCACAGACCTTGATCTTCCGGGGTCGACAGTTAAGACATGCTAACGTCTTCGAGCTTCTTGTCTGGTTCTTTGGTGCTGACGATAATCGCTTCTTAGGTCCTCCAGACTTTCGCACGCGAGAGTCCGCGGCATACGAGATTTCTGCATCGTTTGGGTCGGTCGGTGGCGTTCCATGTGGACTATTGGTCGCGTCCTCTTGAATTTCTGCC
>WJFF01000139.1:11774-32172 GCA_011800825.1 Fonsecaea pugnacius | reverse complement strand
CATGTTGAAAATGAGGGAGGGCGAGATGATAGATTTATCGGTGTGGGAACGTGATGGGGTTCTACCTCAGAGAGTCTATCAAGCGTCAGGGAGAGCGAGAGAAATTGTGCAGTGAGAGATTAGAAGAGGGATGAAAATGGCTTTGCCCCGTTGGCCCTACCAAGTACTCTACCTACCTACGGACTACGTTGCTTTTCGTGCTCCTCGGGCGATTCGCCTGACGGCGCGGAGAAACCGGGGTCATTGTTGCGGAGAGCCAGGACCCACTTGGAGTACTTCATACTTAATGACTATTGGTTGTGCTGGGAAATGGATCTAAGCGAGTGGGGCTACTGCCCCGACGAATTTCAGGGTCTGTGGCCCATCGAACAGCTTGTTGCGCTTCCGCATCCAGGAGCTCCTGTTGTTCCTTTCATTGCCATGTCTGCTACTCACTAAGAGAACGAGCACTCGTTTCGGTTCCCTTGAGCTATAATGACTAATCTATCTATCTGAATACACTAATTTGACCTACGACAGAGTATATCTAGCAGCTACAAGTCAGAGGTTGTTTTGTCTGTATCTCCGGAAGAGCGGCAAAGTTCGTAGTTCGCCGGAGACCATTCACCGAAATCCCCAAGTCCTGGCACGCGCCTTGGGTTCCTGCTGCAAAGTCGACTTCGGCTGACCCGCGTCTGCACCCAATAAGACCTCTTCAACCCGCAGCCAAGATGACCCGTAATGAGCGTGGCTTTGTGCCTTCAACTGGTCCCGAAGACCAGGTTTTTTTAGTTCTAAGTTCTCGATCGTCCGTGAAAGCAGCTGACTGGCGGGACTGGGTAGTAGGTACTTTTAGGTACATACCGATGCGCACGAGCACCTCGCCTTCGCACCCGATGCTCACGCCTAGATTTTGCCGTTTGCAACGGGCGGGGTATCACCGTGACCACCCCAGTTTTGCATCCATGAATCCAACATGACCTTGACCAAGCCACTTTGGACCACGTCAGGAGCAGTCGCCATGCTTCTACTAACCGCCTGTGCTTGGCGGGTGTCGAATTGGAGGCCACCGTCATGCTGCCTCTCTTTGCCGCCATACGATCGTTCCCAGAAATCGATTAGTTTGATGGCCGGACACTGTAAGCTTGCAGCTTCCAACCCCTGGGTCGAGCTGTAGCTTTTCAGTCCTGCAATCCACTCTGCGAATGGTACGGTCTCGAACTTGAGTCCTGCATCGGCGAGTGCCGGTAGCAGATCCGCCGTCCAGGAGAAGCTGAGTCTGCTGCACATGTTGTAGACTACATGTGGTGGCTGTTGACGATTTGATATTGTTGCAATCTCGACGATGGCTCTGGCCAGTGTATCGACGGGGATCCACGAACACTTCTAGATTCACCCCAGATGTTCAGAAGATGTGTCTGTCAAAGGGTAGGGTGCTGGATTGGGTCCACTTACCATGTCTAGCGCGGGCAAAGTCCCTATACTCAGCGCAGAGCGTATCATGAGTGGAATGGCCTCATGTTCGTTCCAGATCCCATGCTTGGTGTCTCCCACGATCTGGCCAATGCGCAGGTTGCACGCCAGAGCCCCAAAGTCTTCAATGGCCCTCTGGACAACGTATTCTGCGACAACCTTGGACTGCGTATATCCGTTACTCATGCCTTGTCGAAAGTCCATGATGGGTTCTTCTGCAATTCGCTTCTGGCCTCGAGTGCTGAGTGCAACACCCATCGAGGAACAGAACATGACGCGTGCAGGCTGCGATAATCGCACATCCAACGACAACTGGATCAACCCCTGGAGTTCTCTGAGATGAGGGCGGAACGATGTGAGCGGTAGGTGAAAGTTCACTGGCCATGCAGCGTGAATGATGAGAGTGAGGCTAGACAGCAGAGCTTCTTTCGTGGCATGGTCCGTGTCAAGCCACGACTTTCCTGCCTCGCTTTGGATAATGTTGACCTTTTCATGGTATTTTGGGGCTTCCAGAAACCGCTTGCTAAGGGATTCTTCTAGTCGCTTTGCCGGTGCAGAACCTCTCACCGGACAGTATATTGTACTGACGTCGTCCCTCTCGATCAGTAGGGCAAGGATGTGAGCGCCTAGAGAACCAGTGGCACCCGTGAGGACCTGGACTGGTTGTTAGTATGTAAAGCAACCGGCCGAAAGATAACAGGGATCCTTACCACTGTTTCTTTCTGAGCGATCACGCCCTCCAAAGCTTTGTGGGCACGGAACTCGCCATATTTTTCGACCATGGAATCCATTTCATCAACAAGGGCGTCGAGGTGAGACGAGGATATCCCAGAGATCTTGTTTGTGGTGGTCATCAAGTGCGCTGCTAGGCGCCGGACGGTGCCATACTGAAATATGTCCTCTGCCCGTAGCTTTGCGTGCATACCCAAGTCCGGGTCTCGATCGATGACATTCCTCAGTCTAAGTGCGAGTAGACTGTCCATGCCCGCGTCGTGAAAGTTATCGTCAATGTTCGTCACTAGGATCCCCTGCTGCTGCACCCGTTTGAGCAGGTGGTTCTGCAATTGGGCTTCGTCAATCTGTATCTTGTCCCGTAGATACTCTCCGTTCCGGGGGTTGTCGTTCTGCTTGGAGTCTGTTGGTGGAAATAATTTCTCGACCAACAATCGTAGCTCTCGCTTGAGAACCTTGCCGGAGCTCGTTTTAGGCCAGTCTTCCAGCCCCAGATCAGCTAGGTTGACCACCCGCTCTATTGCGTAGGGTGGTCCCATTCTCTCGAGAACACATCTCTGGATTTTGATGGCGACGCCGTTGTCTCCTCCTGTGTATTTGATCACTGCGATGGGAACCTCTCCGGCGACCTCGTCCGAGATACCAATCACCTGGGACTAGGAGTAATGTCAGCTTCCGAAGGATGATGTAGAAGGACCCAAACCGAGTCATGGATGGGTACTCACGTCTATGCCTGTGCCTTCCGATATGATGGCTTCAACAGCCGCAGAAGCTATGTTCATGCCACCCCTGATGATCATGTCTGCCAGCAATAAGATTAGATTAGCTCTGAAGCAGCTTCGAGAGACCGACAAGGAGATGCTGCTTCGTACCTTTATACCGTCCGATGATGGCAATCCTTCCGTTGGGCAACATGACTGCCTGGTCACCGCACCGATACCACGTTTCTCCATTATCCGTGAAAAAGTTGTCTTTGCCTTGACCGCCCAGATAGTTTTCGATCTTCTGCAAGCCACCCTGCACTATTTCCCCGGGTACACCTCTGGGGAGAGGCTCGGTCCCCTCGGGCGCACAGATCCTGATCTTGCTTCCTGGGTTGGCGTAGCCCGCGTAGATGGGATCATCCAGACTCTCTGGGACGCCGTGGAGAGTCTCCGTGCAGACCGATGTGCCTTCGGTCATGCCAAAGAAGGGACTGAAGCGCCTGCACTTCATTATGCTGAAGGCCTTTTCTACGTGTGACCGTAGGATCTTGCTCCCACCCACAATGACATGTTCAATACCTTTAACTGACGACTCGGTTAATATAGGAGAAGATGCTAGGAGATCTATCATGGATGGGACTGCGAGCACGTCGGTGTGTTCTCCTTCCTTGACTGCAGCCGCAATGGATTGGACGTCAAAGTTGTAATTGACGTGCGTGACGCTGCCCCCTGGGATCAGATAGGCAAGGGTCCATGAACTGCCGACGATCGAGTTCATGGGGAGGATCTGGAGCCATCGACGGGAGCTATCCAGCTGGAATACTTCTCCCCATGATCGGACATTGCAGGTCAGGGATTTATTGGTGTGCGGTGCCGCCTTTGGCAGTGCTGTCGTGCCTGATGTGAACCAGATAAACACTGTATCGTCCAAATGGCGATCGACCTGGTCAAAGGCCCTCTGTGTCTCCTGGAAACTATCGTCCTCTGCCGCAGAGGACACTAGCTCGTTGAGTGATAAGTATGAATCGACCGCAGACTTTGGTCCAGCCATGGCCTTCGCCTGCATCTCTCGCATCAAGTCAGGGACCGTCTGTTCGAGCCTCTGGGCGATAGATTCGTCCTCCACAATGACTGCTTTAGCGCCTGATAACGTCAACATATGCCTGATCTCTTTGGCATTTTGCGGTGCTCGGAGATTGAGAGGTGTGAATGGACATTTCAGCTTCACTGCTGCTCGTAACAGCATGTGAAATTCTACTCTTCCACTGAGTAGCACAGCAATCGGCGACCCGGGACTCAGTCCCTGCTTGACCAAGGCATGAGCAAGGAGGTCGGCGCCGTATTGAAGCTGAGAATGAGTCCAGTGAAGATATGGTCTCTCCGGTTTGATGCTGGAGTCGCCATACCTGCTTACCGCCGGAAAGAGGTCTGCAGGCTGGTGTTTGCATACAATAGCCACCTTATCTCCATGTTGGGCCACCGACGAGACTATCAAGTCGTGAAGTATCGGGACGGGAATGTGGAGATCTGGTCCTTGTACCTCAGACACTTTATCGGCCAACATGCTGTTGTCTATCACAGGTCGGGTCTCTCAAGCATACCAGATCCAAGCTGTTAATCTGGTCGTGAAGCTTGTCTCAGACTGTCTGTCCATGCATAGGAAGGGCTACATTTGCTATTTAGCCTGCGGGGATCGCCCCGGCGATTGTTCACCGTCGGAGGCTCAAAGATGGGGAAATAAGGACATGTATCCAAACATACCGAATTAGAATCGAAAACTCCACTGTGCAGCCAGCGAAGAGATGCTTACGGCAAGGGTGCTATTGATTACAGCTTAGCAAGAAGCCGTGTCATGGTGCAGAAAAGTCTAGGTCTATAGCAGAAATGCCATGGCAGAATAGATCAACCAGAGATAGGCATATCATTGAGCCCCTAAAAAACTACCGCCATTCTCGACTTTGACTTGCCACTCTTCATCAGATCTATCATCTCATTGATCTGTTCCAGCTTGTACAGCTCGACCTTGGGCTTGATTTCATGCTTTGAAATGAACTCAATGGCCCGTGGCATCTGTTGCGGAGGGCCTGTGCTCTCGCTCCTGATCTGGTATAACTTCCTCATCAACTCTAAAGAATTGAATTGAAGAGGTTTAGAGGGAAGACCAATGACCATCAGGATCCCTTGGAGGCGTAGGATTCTAGTCGCGCTGTCGTAGGCGGCTTGAGCAGCGCTGAAGACAACAGCGGCGTCCGCGCCACCCCCCGTGGCATCTCGGACTTTCTTTTCATAGTCCGGGTCTCTGCTGTTAACCAGGACATCAGCACCATTCTCCTTTGCCGCTGCGAGGACTTCGTCGTTGATATCGAGTCCTATGACTTTCAGGCCCATGGCTTTGGCGAATCGAATCCCCATCTGTCCCAGACCTCCGCAGCCCACAATAACTATGGACTGGCCAGGCTTGAGACCGCACGAATCAACTCCGTGAAAGGCTGCCAGGGTATTGTCAGTATCAATGCTTGCAAAGGGGTAGTTTAGAGGGGGCGGCGGCAAGTCACCTGTAATGCCAGCACAGAAATATGGTGCTGAAGTTTCCATGGGGAGATTATCTGGGAGGATAATGGCATTGCGATAATCCACGGCAGAATATTCGGCGAAGAAGCCATCGGTGCCAAAGCCCTGGAGTCTTGCGGTGCCCAGTTTGCAGTTGAGATTGTGCACCATGCATCCTTCGCACTCGACTGGGGTGGCATTAGCATATTGGTCGGATATTCAGTCATCCAGAAAGAACAGGTAGGCTCCCGTCAAACTTACAGCAGACTCCCTTGATATAGAGGAAGCCAACGCGGTCACCAGACTTAAAGCCCTTGACATTTGCACCGAGCTTCTCCACATAACCGACGCCCTCGTGGCCCATGACTACGGGCTCTGTGGCAGGAATAGATCCATCAAACAACATGAGATCCGAATGGCACAAGCCTGCGGAGGCAATCTTGACCAGGATCTCATTGTCGTCTATGCTTGGAATCGGGATCTCATCTACCGTGCATTTATTCGTCTCCTGGCCGGTGTTAGTAGGTACTCACGTGCGGGAGTGGAGGGGGCAAGATATGTACAGGATGATAACGAGCTGCCTTCATTGTCGCCATCTTGTGCCACCAATATGCAATATGGTCAATACTTGTAAGAACGAGGGGGGTCGATGGAATAGGAGTTTTCAATCAACGAATCAAGGTCAGTCAGTGACCGGTTTTGAGGAAATATCGGCCAAGGGTCTGGTGTATCTGTGACAATCAATATCAACAGCCCGATACTTCCATACGCGTGTTTAATATGACGAATTCTGGTCTAGACAGACGGAATATCTTTCTACTCGTGCACGGGTTGTTGGTTGTCTCGGCTGATATCGTTGTCTCAGCTGGTACATGTTCCTTCTCTTTGCCAAATGCCACACATCCAACGGCAAACGAAGGGCATCCATCCACGCTCGACCCTCACAAAACCCGGCCATTGATCCCCGGGGTTTGCGGGGAACATCCCCAACAACGAGGCTTGGAGCTCGAGGGGTTGGCGTAAAGGCGGGGAGGAGACGGATGAAGGTTACCTTCACCTCGGTTCATCTGTTCGGCGTGCCGGTGGAGTATTTCGGATACGATGTGCCTTTTTTCTACCACACCAGAGGAGGGAGGGTGGGAGGCTGGAGATAGAAGATCCTGTCATGGTTGTGCAGTCAAGGCACAATAATAACAAGACATTCAAATGTTCATGATAGTACGAGTACGAGAGATTCTTCGTATTTCCTCCGGGTTCAGGTAGGAATGATTCAGCTAACTTCGGCCTCGTCAGGCTCCCCGTATTTAATTGCTCCACTACTCCTTGGGTTGGTATGTATATAATCCCTTAATCCTCTCTACCTCTACATAGTAGTAGAACATTCTTCCATCTGCCATTGCATAAAATCTAGACCGGATGCCTAAGGCCTACTATTTGTAGGGTCCCAGCATAACAACGCCAGGTTTTAGTCAGTCTAGTCCCTGATCTGTCAAGGTACGGCATTCATTCACCGCCTTATGCTCACCTCTGATAGTACCTTCACGTGGCTCTAGAAACCTGGATTACGTCCCAGCTGTAGGAGTCAAGCACAGTGGAGTCTGGGGCTCCCTTTGTGGAGGTGCATAACCTGGGTCCGCTATACAGTAGCTCTCACCCCCTTGATCGATGGCCGCCCAGGCCTGCCTCCTCTGGTGCCTCACATCGCTTCTAATCTATGTCGAGGCGCCCACAATGGCTTGTAAAGTCGAACCTTGGCCAGGCTGTCGGAAAACAGAGTGCGAGTTCTCAATCCCCTGAATGCATGAGCACGTTGTGTAGGTGGAACCCGGGAGACCCATCCATATATTATTCCATCTCCACCTCTGCCCATTGATCAACAACATCCTGTGACTGGCCTTCTTCTCATATCGTCCCTGAGGAAAAGACCAACATGACGGCCACTGACCATCGGGCAAAGGCCACGCGATACAATTTCGCAGTGGCCTTCTATGTCGCCTTGGGCTCGTTCACATATGGCTTCAATTCAGCCATCATCGGTTCCGTCATTGGCATGCCATCATTCTACGCCTACTTCGACTTTGTAGCCACCAGCTCCTATGGTGGTTCCATCATCGGTGCTTGCAACGGGCTCTACGCAGGGGCTGGTGTCCTGGGATGTTGGGCTGTCTTCTGGTTTGCAGACAAGTTCGGCCGTAAGGTCGCGATTCAGGTCATTGCGGCAATATGCATTGTATCAGCTGCCATTCAAGCTGGATCGGTGCACATTGCCATGTTCCTGGTGGGAAGATTCCTCAACGGATTCGGCGTGGGCATGATCAACTGTGCCATTCCCACCTACATCTCCGAGATCTCCCCTGCTGCTCAGAGAGGGCTGGTTGTGGGCTCCCACGGCTTCATTATCTGTTGTTCATATGTACGCTCGACGTCCCCAAGACTTGAGACTCTACGGGGATATGAAGAAAGGCTGACATATTTCACAGGGCGCAGCTGGCTGGGCTGGCTTTGGCATCTATTACGAAAGCAACCCGGCCATTCAATGGCGACTTTTGGTTGCTCTTCAAATCGTGGCTCCCCTGCTACTGCTTCTTGGAAGTCCCCTGATCCCTGAATCGCCTCGATGGTTGATTGAGAACGGAAGATCGCAGGAGGGTACGAATAATTCCTCTCCAAACTCACTCTACATCGTGCCCTTGCTAAGGAAGATGAACAACAGGCTTGGATATTCTTATCCGCCTTCACAAGAACAAGCACGATGTCCAAGATATCGGAGCGCGAGAGGAATTTGTCCAGATCCAACGACAACTCTTCCTCGAACGCTCCAACAGAGTCCCAGGTCTCTTCAAGATGTTCACCATCCCGTCCTACAGAAAGCGCCTGTTCTACGGCTTCTTCCTCCAGGCCATGTGCCAGAGTACTGGTGTCCTTGTTATATCCAACTACATGGTGAGATGCTCTCCATGAAAAATAACTCTTCATGTACATTCTAACCACTCGGCCCTGGTAGGTGACCACACTGAACAATCTGGGACTGAGTGGTTCAACTCCCCTTTTGATTCTGGCTGTCTACAACTCATGGGCAGCTATCTTGAACTACGTCAATGCCCTCATCCTCGACCGCTTTGGACGTATCAGGATCGTGACAACTGCAGTGGTGAGTTTACTTCTTTCCCGTGGATAGAAATCATGGCATATATGGCCGGGAATCTAAATCTCTGGCAATAGATCGGAGCGATTATCTGTGTGTGCATCGTCACGGCCCTTGTTGCCCACTACGGCGGTCCTAGCAACACCAACAAAGCCGGCTCGGGCGCCGCAGTAGCTTTTATATTCCTGTTCGTCACCTGCTACGGACTCGGCGTCGATGTCACCAGCTACGTCTACTGTGCCGAGATATTCCCAACCCACATGCGGACCCGAGGAGTCGGATTCTCCGTTAGTGGGCTCTTCTTGATGACAACCGGTAAGTCAAAGACGAGGTCTTCTCTCACACACAAGGGCACTGGACTAATGAATCCCCCGTAACAGTCTACACGACCGCGGCGGGCCCGGCCTTCAACAACATCGGATGGAAGTTCTACCTGGTCTTCATCATCGTGACGTCTCTCATGGTGCCGTGGGTCATTCTCTACTTTCCCGAAACCAAGGGTCTGAGCTTGGAGGAGATCGGCGTGCTCTTCGGAGACGAAGTCGCCCTCGACTTGACTCACCTGTCCGAGGAAGAGAGGGCCGAGTTCGACAGGAGCATCGCAGAACATCTCCCTGTCGGCTACAACGAACTGGAAAAGGGGGGTTCGGTCAAGAACGAGAACGTCCAGCAAATCGATGATGTCGGAGACGAAGTTGAGAATAAACAGAAATAGACACCTCTTCGCCGTCTCATAGATCACAGGACATTACATCAAAGAGATGGAAAGCATGGCGTTTGGGTTCCTACATCTCTCTCTCCACCGACCATGGTGGAGGCATGTACTTGAATACATGCTCCCTCATTTCCAAAGATAATTCAACAAACTCTTCAATTTTAATCCATAATCAAAGTCAATGCCAGACAGCTTGTGGGCTTTCTCCGTACGGATTTCACCCAGTCAGGCCACCATCTATGGAATCATATTTGCCTTTCTCATCCGATCAAATGTGTCACCCCAAGTCTCCATGATCGAACTCTTTTCGTTAAATCCGGCTTTCTGGATTTTGGAGAGGTCGTATTGTCGATCGAAATCAGCAAGGGTCAGGTGGAGGATTTCGAAGCCCGGCATTGTGATGCCCGACTGAGCAATATCCCTGCGGAGATTGTGTTTCTCTTCCAAAGCTTTCCACTGGGGTAGGTTGTCGTTGATGTATGCTCGAACTTCCTTAGAGTCGCTGTTCGGAGGCGCGGATTTCAGGCCGAAATAAGCGCACAGCTGTGGCCATTTTTCTTCCCAAGTCTCAGGTTCGGGAGACGATGCCACGTTGAAGGCCTCGCCGTTGCCGCTCACCTTTGGATGGAGAGAGAGAAATATGGTCTGTTTGGCGATCATGTCGCTGCCAGCCTCATTGTGCTTGGCTCTCCAGCTTTTCGCGGTTCCAGGGAATGGGACAACGCTGCCGGCTCCATTGATTTCCCTCCAGAGCGAGAAGTAGAGGCCCAGGGAAGCGGCCAGCGAGTACGCCGAGTGGTTCGGTGCAAATCCAATAATGATGTCGGGTCGTGTTTCGCACCACGTCCATGACTTCCCTTTGGCGTAATCACCCAACCAGTCGAGCTGACCGTGGTAAAAGAGCTGGTCACTGTAGGGTGGCTTGAGTCGAGGGAGGGACTCTTTGAGAGGGACGGGAAAGTAGTGGTCCTCTTGAAGAAGAAACCCGTACATCTGGAGAGGAGGAGTTAGTGGTTGTCGAGAAGACACAAGGACCACGTACCTTTGCACCCGTTTGGAAGGCGACAAATTCCAGCTTCGGAGAAAGTCGATCAACAGCGGTTATCGACCGAGCGAGCATGTCCACTGCATCCTTCTTCTCCTGCTCAAAGTTGGGATTCGCTTTGTAGGCTGGGCAGGAGTGGTATTAGAGACTTTGTGCCTTTCAACCAGGGTCTTACCTTACCATAATAGAAAACATGTGTGACTGTTTCGATGCCTAGAATCTTGCTTTTTATAGTATCCTCAACCGTTTTCTGTTCTCCTTTGAGTAAATTGATGCCGGAGACAATCTGGAGTCTATCTGTTTTTGGCCACAGTGAAGTCTCGATATCCAGAGGTCTGTTGGTCAAGGCGGTAACTTTGCTCCAAGTTCCTGCCTTTGGGTATTCCTTTAACAACTGGTCTACGACGGCCCAGCCAGAGACGCCAGAAGCGCCGAATATCAGGGCGTGGTTATTGCGTGAAGCCATTTTGGTGGTTGTTCGACGTCTGCCTCCTCCCTGAATCCTTCTTTTCCAGGCACTCGTGGCACTGAGCCATGTCTTTGACTTGCTTATTTGCTCTCTACCATTGTGGTTATTCTTCTCCAACCTGGAAAATGATGGCCGAAGACTGAGAGTGCGGAGATCGGGCCAAGGCTGAGGGGATTGAGGACCGGGAAGCTCGCATTTAGACTTCAGGTGAAACTGCCTACATGGAAAAAGGGCATAGTACTTCCGGTAGACATAAGTTGATGGATTTACGCAAACTCTCTCTCCATAGAGCAGTACTTCTATGTCCGGACTGTGGATGTGGAGGTGCGCTTGGGCTATGCTGTGGGGACCCCAAATGAAAGCTCATCATTATCACATCCGAGTACCTAGCGAGGCGGCGCTGGAAGCTGTGCCAAAGCCTTTCTACCCTTTCATGTCTCCAAACCCTTTGACAAGTTTGAATCCCCTAACACTCACCCCTTTGGCATTACCAATGACCCGGTGTGTGTTTGGGCTGGCATCCGCTTCTCTGAGTTCAGGGCCATCCAACGCATCCAGCGACTCGAATTCATGGACTGCCATGAATCTAGGAACCGCCGAGAGGGTGACATTATCCGAAGACACCAACTGGTAGCGCTGCGAACGACGATATCCAGGGACTCTCGAGAGCATGTACAAGTGTTCATCCCGGTACCACGTATTGTAATCGTCATCATCAGCTGGCTCCATTTGAACGTTGAGAATGTAAGGCGCGGGCGCTGAGCATCCACCAAGAAAGGTGAAACGAACGTTAGCGAGCTTGTGGAATTCTCGGGGGTGCACGAGGAAAGATGACAAGGATAACACTTACTGTGTCCAAGAACTTTCGGGTCGAAGTCCTGGATCAGCTTGTAGATTCGTGAATCCCACGTGGCGCAAGATTTTGGAGGGTTTCCTGCAAGAAGTCCACTAGTCTGAGCAATCTTCCTCGAATGTTCTTCTCTTGCTAACGTTGGATCCTCGACCTGACACATTGCGAGGAAAGTCTTCTCGGTCGGAGGTTCAATATTGGTATGCGTAACTTTGACATCGTGTAGAGCGGTCTGGCCCACTTGAATCGGCGTCTTTGTGGCAAGCGGATAGTCATCGAACGCCTCATACAATCCTGCCCGTGTAACAGCCTTTGCATTGACTAGGCTGGGTAGGTTTTCGGAACAATACCATTTCTCCCAGCTCTGACGGTCCAGTCCGGTGGGTTCAGAAAGAACACGAAACAGATAGGGAGCCGCCATATTAGGAGACGGGTACTGTTTTCCTGTTTCTGCTGTGTTCAAACAGAGCGGTTGGATCTCTTGGTGTGCCTGAAACGTGTGGACGCCGAAGAGCTGGGAGAGTCAGGTCACCCAGCGGGCATCGGGCCTTCCAATGTCAACCATTATATGGACTTCATATTCCACAACCTGCAGGAGGGCGGCTGAGAAGTGTGGAGTAAGGAGTTTGGACTCCGAGGTGCCATTAGACTTTCCCACGGTTTGTTGAGCTCTGCCGGCAGGTGGTTGACAATTGAGGAGAGCATCCTCGCACTTCCAACCGCCGAAATGTTATGTGCAGGCTCTGAGAAGGTCAGTGTAGTCCGGACAGCAAGGAGGTCCTCAGCTGTGTGATGGAGATCGAGGAAGATCGTTCCCTGGCATCCGTATTGAATGGCTCCCAGTGGTTGTCTTGTGTCCTTGGCGCTCTATGGGCATCATTCGTAGGGGGCCCTTGGAACAAGTCAAGAAGGGTAGCTATATGTATTTTGCAGGCATATGCTTGGTGACCTGGTAGGTCTACGGCTGGTCTCTGGCTGGTGCTCTGGCGGGAAATCATCAATGGGGGTGAATGTCACGGGATGCGGGCGCAGGAATGAAACTCTGGGCTGCCCGCCAACTCCCGCTTTTCCTGCGGCGACAACGTCACAGCCATCGTCGCATTCCTTGAATTCATACTTTCTGTGACACGAACATCACAACCGACGAATTTACATCCCATCTGTCGCCGACATGCATCGTAAAATTCTTCTGTGTTCTCTCTTCACCTCAATATCCTTCGCCGCTGCTCTCTCGCCGCTAGACATCTTTCGCGGCAACCCCTCATCGATCCAGGATTCCTCGGTGGTCTATCTCAACCCAGACCAGAACACAATGAACCCGGGTCCCGTTCAAGGGGGGAATGAGCCTGGGCAACCTGGTGGCCACATCGGCGACAATACTCTGTCGATATCCGATATCCTGCCGCAGACCCGCAAGATCAACATCTTTGCATCCCTGACACGAGACATTTCCACCGTCACCTCCCGCCTAGAATCCACGAAGCCAGAAGACAACACCACGCTCCTGGCTCCTTTGAATAGCGCTATGCAAGCCCTGCCCCGCAAGCCTTGGGAAGACAGACCCGGCGACAATTCGGGTGTGGACGCTGAGAGGGACGAGGACAAAGCTGCCCGAAACCTGCAGAGATTTGTCGAGGAGCATGTGGTGCCCGTGAGTCCGTGGAAGCAGGGCAAGTCGAATAAAATAAAGACACTAGGTGGACAGGAACTGTGGTGGGAGGAAAATGAAGACGGCGACAGAGTGATCAACCCGGGAAATTTGATTGTCGACGGTGTTGTGGGAAAGGTGGGCAACGGCGAGATTTGGGCGGTTAGGGGAGTGGTCAACTACGCATGAATGAGTACGGTGCTATTGATGAATATACGAGTTAAGGCTTCTTTACGAGTTTCCCCAGGTTTTCGGGGATGGGTAACTGTACAATTAGGCATCCGATGGATGCGGGTCTATTAAGTCGACACTATTCTCTGGGCGGAGCACCGAAAGGATATAAAGGAGCACTCCTACATAGACAGACTATCTATTCTTTTTCTCCGTCGCAGCCAATGGTTCTTTTAGAGACTGTCGGGTCTCGTCGATGTCGGATCGGTCTTCAAAGTATCCATCGAGCAAGCCACTCTCCAATATCAATTTCCAAAAACACCACAGATAACAGATACCAAAACAGGCAGCGCCAATGCATGCGTTCGCCACCACCCAGAGATCAGGCTTATCTTCGGGCGGAGTTGCGAATGCTTCCAGCAGATGCCAAAACGCCATGACAATGTAGGTTTGGAAATGTAGAATTTTGGTTGGCGTCGCCAAATCATCGGCAGCCTGTGGTCGGCCGGTAATGTTCTCGTGCTCAGGGTCGTAATACGCGCTCACACTGGTCGGTGGAAGCCCTACCAGGTAGCACCACAAGAGAGATACCACAGCATAGGGAATTGTGAGCCCGTCTCTCTTCAACAGCGGGAACATGGTCCAGACGCCGAGTGCATTTGCCCACCCGATCCAGGCTCGATACTCTTTGCTGAGGCCTTGTTTGCAGCCGAGTAGCAAGGTCATTGGGAGCAATGGAAGCAGGACCGACTTTTCATGGACTTGGAATGAGAAGAGAAAAAAGCCCCATGCCGACGTGGCTAGTGCGTACGGGAGTAGCGCTTTCTGAGGTACTGCGCCGATGATCAGCATCGGTCCTAGGATAGATCCTAAAGTTGCGATCGCTGAAACACGAGGGAGGTCGACAATTCCCTGCAGCTTGCGGAGTTTGTAGAAAGTATTTGTAAAGCACCAGAAGTTTGCCACTTTGTCCTCGAACAAGCCACGGGCAAATGGAAAGATTCGATGGATGGCCTGACTGAGTTGCAACGCCACCATTTCCAGAGGAGCATTAGGGTCAAGGGCTATGCTCCTCTCGGCAAGAAACGGAGGTGAGACCAGCTCAGAGAAGGAAACTTCCTGGTAGATGTCGTAAAGTGAGCCGAGGAGTAATGGAGCCAGCAACACGGCGAATGCAAGAGCTGTGACGAGAGCAATCGAAATGAGTCTACCAGGGCGAATCTTCGGAGTTAGGCAAGAGCCCAGCAGGTAAGCAAAGATGATAGGCGAATAGTATAGGGCCATCTGCTTGAACCCAAGGGCAGCAACAAAGAAAATGCAGGACCACAGAAGTCGACCAGCATAGATACTCGAGAGAGTTGCGACAACCGAGCCGAGCATAACTGTGTTGTACTGGAAGTGACCGTGATCGATGAGCATGTTCGCCGGCTGCATAAGAATCGCCACAAGTGCAATCGATGCTGAGGTTGTCCCGGTAGCGTGGGCTCTGCTGAAGTGACGAAGGAATATAATCAACGCCGGGACATAGATGAGGTATTCTGAGAGGATAACGGTAGCGCGCATAAACACCTTGAGATCGGGCTCTTCCGTGCCGCGAGATTTGTCGAGCTCAAACCAGGCTGGATTGAACAAAGAGCCCCTTGTGGTTCGTCAGCTCTCGAATTTCCTTCCAAGTCGAAAATACGTACACTTTGCCACACAGCCAGCTGTGGTACGCCGTCAAAGGAGGATAGTCGAGACCCCAGTACGGAAGGTCGTAGAAGTACCACTTGGATACAGGCAAATGGGTTGTAATCTCCATCCAATGCCTCTGAGCCTCAAAGTCTCCATGCATCGGCGGCGCCTGATATCCAGAGTGCCCCCAAAGCCCAACACTCCATCTGAAGAGCCCAACAATCGTCAGAATCAGCGGCAGCAAAATCCATTGAGATGTGGTGCCCCGGGCTGGCCAGAGAAACGCTACGAGGGGAAACTCGGGGGTGATGGCGCTGCTGTCATCGGGGTCGATCTTGACAATGTCGGTGATGGTATTGCTTCGGATCAGAGCAGGGCCTTGTTTTCGCTTTTTCCTGGGTCTGTGGTTGTTCGATGGGCTCGACATCTTGATTTGGGAAGCAGACGAGCAGCTCGATAGTGGCCAGAAGCAAAAAGTGAATAGCAAAAGCTGGTCCTGTCAGGCTCTGAAGTTGGAGATTTGCAGAGTGGCACCGTGGCCAGTTGTAGACACGTTTTGATTGGTTCCTAAAGCGGATTAAATGCCCAGACCCAGCCATCCATTTGATAAGATAAAGCTTTTTTTACCGCCTCGCCGCCTGGAGAAAAATTTCGGCTTTCAAAAGAAAAAAGTGAAGGTCCATATCTTAGTTCCCTTGCCATCTTTCTCTCCTGCTAGCTTTTCTGCTGCACCCATCATCCAGCATTCACAACTGTGGGCATATTTTCGAGGGCATCATTACTCTGTACTTGAAGTCTATCGAGGGCTCTGTGGGTTTGTTGCTACTGGGGGTATCCCGAAAACTCATCGCAGGTCTCTGCTTGTCTCATCCTGCCGACGAGTTCTGGTCCAGGTCCGTCTGTGGTGTTGCGCTTCCAGCAGAAATTCACATTTCTGCCAGTCTTTTGCGAAAGCAAGTGACTAAGTGAGGTCGAGGGCTTTTAATTCCATTTTTGTGGATTGAGGGTTTTGCCGCACTCGCTGAAATTTTCTTTCAGTGACTTCCGTGGGAGTGAATTTTTCAAACTCGAGGGTTGTCAGTTCGTAACATTTCCTTCATCCTTTCTCTACTGCTTCATGCTAACCATGTCCTTCTTTCAGTTTACATTCAATATGTCCAAAGTCAAGTCCAAGTCCGTCCCTAGCACGGGGTCTAAGCCCGGTGTCCTGTCGAAGGTCAAGGGCGCAGCCGTGACGAAGCCTTCGCAAACTGTGAAGGCAAAGAGCAAAGAGATCGCGAAGGAGGTTGCCGCAAAGGAGCAGAAGAAAGATAAGAAGACCAAAAAGGTTCCTGTCAAGGAGCCCACTCCCGAGCCAGAGTCAAGCTCAGAGGAAGACGAGAGCGAGGACTCGGCCAGCTCAGAGGAAGATTCTGAGACTGAAGAGGATGCCAAGACAAACGGCGCCAATGGAGTGAAGGTTGATGAGGATGATGATTCCGAGGACGATTCAAGCGAAGAGTCCGACTCTGAAGCATCGTCGTCCGAGGACGAAGCTCCCAAAGTGAATGGTGCTACTTCTAAAGCCAAGCCTGCTGCCAAAGCTTCCGAAAGCGAGGAGGAAGACGATGAGGATAGCAGCGAAGAGGAATCTGACGAAGAGAAGCCCGCCGCTAAAGGAGCCAAGAATGGCAAGACTGCCGTGGAGGAAGACGAGGACGACTCTGAGGAGAGCTCAGACGAGTCGGACAGCGACGAGGAGGCTGCCCCCCCTAAAGCGGCAAAGACAGCCAAGGCCAATGGCATCAAAGCTGCTGAGAGCAGCGACGAAGACAGTGAGGATTCAGTCGAAAGCAGCGATGAAGATCACAGCAGCGATGACTCCGAGGAAAGTGATGAAGAGGCGGATGCCAAACCTGCCAAACGCAAGGCCGAAGATGTCGAAGAGCCTGCCGCAAAGAAAACAAAGGTCGAGGAGGATGGTTCAAGGGGTTCCATCCTCTTTGTCGGCAACCTCTCCTGGAACGTCGACGAAGAATGGTTGAAGTCGGAGTTTGAACAATTTGGTGAGCTCGGCGGTGTTCGGTTGATCACTCAACGTGAGGATGGTAGATCTAAGGGGTAAGTGGATACCACGATCTCGGATTCATTGTGTCGTGACTGATGAGATTTAGCTACGGATACGTTGAGTTTGTCAACGCCGCTGATGCCGCCAAGGCCCACGCCGCAAAGCAAGGCTACGAGCTCGATGGGCGTGTCATGAACGTCGACTTTGCCAACAAGAAGCCCGACGCAGGCGACAAGCAGGAGAAACGACGCCAGTCTTATGGGGACTCGTTGAGCGAACCTTCCGACACCTTGTTCCTGGGCAATTTGTCCTTCGGGATCACCGAGGACGATGTCTACAACATCTTTGCGCCATACGGAAATCCCACCGGTGTCCGTATCCCAACGGACAAGGACACTGGCAACGTCAAAGGGTATGGCTACGTGACCTTTGCGACATTGGAGGAGGCCCAGAGTGCGCTCGAGGGTGCGCAGGGCTCCTACGTCAAGAACCGACCCATGCGTGTGGACTATGCCCAACCACGTCAACAGAATGCTGACTCACCAGCTCGCGGAGGCGGGTTTGGTGGTGGTTTCGGCGGTCGTGGCGGTCGCGGAGGTCCTCGTGGAGGTCGTGGCGGCGGTAGGGACTTTGGTGGACGCGGTGGACGAGGAGGAGGCCGTGGTGGTCCTCGCGGAGGTGCTCGCGGTGGAAGAGGCGGCACCACCAACCGAGGCGGCTTCGGTGACTTCTCTGGCAAGAAGACTACCTTCTGAGTTGTGATACCCTTTCTGTGTCTTCAGCTTGGGTCGCATATGGATCACTGGATACGGTGTTTCGCGTTGGAGTCTCATTGCCTGTTCAACCCATGATTGTCCCTGGAGCATTGCCCCCGTGCGTGGAATGCATGCGAATATGTACCATCACGGCGGGAGGGATGTAAAGGTTAATGTCCTCAAAAGTTACAAATTGCTTTTCTTTCCTATGATAGAGGGAGTTGGTTTTTTACCAGATTGTCAAGGTTCAATGGAAATCCAAATTGAAAACACTCAACATTTTCTATTCCAGTTAGGTTTCCGGCTCTTTGTCTTTTGTTAGCTCCTGTACAAGTACCCGAATAGTTCTTGGTGCGCCTGGTGTTGATCACAAGTAGGTCTGCCGCGCCCCGATGTCGGCACATGAGACATCACGACACGGCAATACAAGCCTTGGGAAGTGGTGACTTCAGATGGCCGTCATTGATTGGGTTCATCTGACACCATCAGCACCACCCAAGATACCGCCAGACGCAGCCAACAAGGCCTGAGCGCGTGATTCCATCCCTTGATCAGCACTTGTGGCTCAACCATCCCCTCCACCTGATCCGTGTTTGTCAAATCAGGGATCAGCACCCCCTTCTGGATGCCGCCTTTTCAGGAAACCTGCTGAGTGGCATGTCTCTTAGTTGGACTGATTGAATGCCTTTCAGGACTTGCATACTTCCCTAGCAAGAAGCCTGGTTGAAAGTGACCTGGCCCTTGGCAGGATAGACTCTGCCCGCGATACTCAACATTCCGCAATCTCTCCCTTTGTTCCCTCCTTTCATTCTCCCTTTCACTCTCGTCACTACAATCACTCTGGTTTCGATACAAGAGGCGTCAACTTCAAAGTCACCAAAAGCCACTACCCCGCCTTCCTACCAGACCGCCGTGGCTGATCGTCGCAGTCGCGGAATTGCACCACCAAGTCAAGATCCCCACCATCATCCGTCAGCGGTGAGACCCAGCGAAGGACTCGACATTTATTCTGCAACGCATCCCCCGGCCTCATACGAGTGTTTTTCGTGTTTCGCTCTATACACGTCTGAGCCAGAATCCTTGAATTCTTCTTCCAGAAGATTTCCAAACTATTGAATCAGCAACGGTTGGGATTCAACACGGCGCAGCCGAGGGAAGAGTTTCGCAGCCAGGCTCGGCCAAGAGCCCCGAGTTCATTAGCCTACAGCAGATAAACACCGACTTTCTCAAACATGCGGCCGTCCCAAGCAGAGCCGTTCGCGTCCCTCAGGACCGAGCGAGGAGAACCTCGCGCTCCATGGGCATCTGAATCTCATCCAGGATCCCAAGTCAATGCGAGCGTGCGAGGCATACGCTCCGAAGGCAAGGCATACTCCCGGCGACACATACTTCCAAACCTCACTAATATTTTCATAGACTCGTGGGTGGAAATTTCCTCTCGTGCTTCAACAGCATCCTTATCATCCATCAACAACGATATTATCACTACGGGGCTACAGCTGCAGTCCCAGGACGAGCGGCTATCGCGTCAACTTCAATCCCTCCCACGTGTTCCCCATCCTCAACCACGGTCTACGAGCACTGCCGGAAGTAGCCAGGATGAATATGAAGAGAGCGAGAGCGAAAGTGATCGGGTTCTCAGCAGCTCCAATGAAGACATCGGTCAAGGCGACTCAGCGGAAGATGACGATACCTCCACAGCGCTCGGTGTTGGCAGCCTAGACAAAGCATTCACTCCCCAGCCGAACGCATTCTCACACCCACCTTCATCACACCCTCGAACTGCGCCGGATTCATATTTCCCTCCGGGCGCGGCAGCAGCATCTGAGCCACGTGCCGACCGTACGCTCACTCAACGCAGCTACCAACGTCAAATGCAATCCAGGAATCGTCCTGCTTCATCGTCATCATACCAGCCGGACCATGACGCGGCATTGCGGGCCTCCCTGACAACCCTACTCTCGTGTGCCGCAGCGGTTCGCCCCAAAGGTCCTGATGTCAGACCACCCCAGCAACGAGCGTCGACGCAACCGACAGCTTTGCGACTTGTCCCAGAATCAGATCTAGTGAATCCACCTCGACAGAGACGTGCTTCTTCTCCCAATAAGCAGACCAAGCGTAAATCGCGCGAATCAAGCAAAGATCGACACGCCGCGAAGAAAGTCCGGCCTGCCAACGCCAAAGCGACCGCCACTGCGACTGGCGAAGAGCTGATCAGTCCAACCCTCGCTTCATGGATGATTTCAGCTGGCGTGGTGCTCGTATTCTCGGCCATCAGCTTCAGTGCGGGATACGCTTGGGGCCGGGAGGTTGGAAGGATCGAGGGCGAGTTAGGTCTTCCCGGCGGAGGATGTGGACAAGAATCGGTGAGGTCGAGTGGGACTGGGCTGAGGAGGCTGAGATGGAGTTCAGCCGCCAGCAGTATACGCGCTTAGTGACGG
>WJFF01000139.1:167-11744 GCA_011800825.1 Fonsecaea pugnacius | reverse complement strand
GGCGATTGGCGTTTGGTAATGCATCACGAGGAGCAAGAAATGACAACGACAGACACGATGGGAATGGACAATCTGCTAATGGGCAATTGGACGAACCGAATGATCATGATACCCTGGCGGAAAACCAATCTTCGATACCAGTTGTTTGCATGACTTGGATGCACATGATGTTGCAGAAAGTATACGCGGGCATGGGAATATTTCAGGCGTGGTTTCGGATTACCTGGCGTTGGAGAGGCGTCAGGCAACGGTGCAAACCAGTTACCGACCGCATAGCATACATAGATATCAAATACCAGGGCAGTCCCAATGACATTTTGGTCTTGTTTTCACAACTGATGGGGAGTAAATTCCTGACGGAGGATGTTTCGATCATGTATTGAAAGTTAGAAGCCACCTCTTTACGGTGCCGTGATAGTGTATGGTACAGGGCAATAGCCTCTTTGTAAAGCTACATTGACTTCAAGAAATTGCTCTCCCGAATGCTCCTCCGTCTCGCCGACCTTGCACTCTTGGTAACCTCTTGCCGCCGCTGTAAACTCGTCACAGCGTCGTCGCCAGGACCTGTCAGGTCTTTGCTTTGTTCGTGGACGGGGATCACCTTGGGAAGATCTTTCAGGAGACGTTCCTGCTTCTTCTCGTAGCGCAGGCGCTGCTTTTTGGTCATTGCTTTGGACAGGCGTTAGCGAGGTGGTAATTTCCTGAGGACAATAACGTATGGAGGGAATGGCAAATACCTGCTAAATCGACCTTTTCCGCATCAGTTCCCAGTCTCTTCTCATCCAGCAGCTTCCACAGCCACTCAGGATACTCGTCGTCCTCCATCGCCATAACTTTCGGCTTCGCTTTTGTGTAGCCCAGTCCCCGTAGCTCCTTGCCTCCCGCTATCGAACTCTTTGGCTTTACGGGGCCTTTTGAGTCTTTGGTCGAGGTTGGCCCCGAGGTTTTCGCGGTGGAGGTCGAGGGAGTGTGCTGTTCGGATAGAGGCTGGGAGATTCCCGATGTGTTTGAGGATTGAGTGGGATTGGGTCCGTCTATCGAGATGGCCGCGGGAGCAGGCACAGGAGCGGCATTGGGAGTTGCAGGGATTGTCGACGCAGAGCGCAAGCCGCCGATAGGGGAGACGGAAACATTGGTGTTGGGAGTGAGGGCGCGAATGCGGGTGAGAAACGTCCGCCGACAGCTCGAGCAGATCATGTCGCCTGGGATGTAGCTGGAAGGTCGAAAAGATACTATGCAGGTGTTCGTGAGTGGTTTGTAAGTGTGCAGGGTGAAATTGAAGTTGTTCTGCTTTTCAGCATTGAGACGCCAAAATAATTGACAGATGGAACTCCGCCTGCGAACAATTTCGCAGGCGAGGCTTGGCTGCGGCGAGGCTCCAAACCATCAACACGCTGCGCTTGTCTTGAAACTTTCGATACATTATTCATTGTTGCTGTCTTTCGGTAAGTCTTTCCAGAGTCCATGTCTAGCTTGAGCCTACTTAGGTATCTATCACCTTGAAAGCTTCATCCCAAGCGCATTCTACCATTAGTTGTGATTTACACTTTGCCTTAGTCTAGTCCTGCCCAATTCCACCAGTGTGTATCTTTCTCGACCATCTATTCCGGACGACTCTCCTCTCCCTCGCAGGTACTCTTCATGAAACCTATCAAGCGAGGAGAACTCCCAGGATGTCCCTCTATAGCATTTCCTCAAAACTTCCAGCCGAAAATAACGGCCAAAAGCACCAGCGCGGAGACAATGGGAAATACTGGATCGGCCTTCAACTTGTCAATCCAGGTCAGCGGCCGCTCTGCATCTTGTGTCCGTCGCTCGCTCAAACTTGGGATATAGTGCCTCGCAAATAGATCGTTCTGGATCCACCAAAACTTGTTCAAGGCTTTGAGAATTTCCACCTTTGTCTGCAGCTCCAATCCCTCGACCCCCATGACAATGTCGGTGACGGCGTTTTCGACCCAGCCCAGTAAGAGGTTGATCTCACGGTACTCGACAAACAGGGCAGGTCTGTTCTTGCGGTGTTTCAAGCCAGAATCCGTCGAGCCCGTGTGCACTTTGCCCACCATATCAATGTACTCCCAAAACTTGCTCTCGGGACTCCAGTCGTGGTTCGAGACCAGTCTGACCAGGTACCCCTTCAGAAAGTCCTTTCGGTATTTGATGTTTTCGTGGCCGGCGTGTAGGTCGCCGACGCTGGCGTCCACGGTGGATCCTTCCTCCTGCGACTGTTTGGGCGCAAAAGATGCAGCCGTGATGTCGTATTTGAGCAGTTGGTCGTAGACGGCGTCGACGACATTGGTGACAATGGGAGCAAGCACCGGTTTACAGGCTTCAATGAGCTTCCCATCTTTCGCGGCGTCCCAACTAAGAAAGGACTGCAGGTATTTCATACGGGCCGCGAGATCGCGATTGATAATGTTCCCGTCGATGTGCTCCATCTTCGTAGTTGGTGATTGTCGTTGATGCTTCAAATTGAGTGACTGATAGGCCTGTTATTCGTCTTCAGGACATGGAGAATTGGTTATCTTATATCACTTTCAATCACTTTCAATCACCAGGACAATGGGAATAGAGCTTATCATTTCCGCGGGCAGTGAGTGATATCGAAAGCCTCCCCAATCGTCCCAGAAAGCGACCCCGAGGAGGCCGCTTCCCGCAGTTCGCCAGTCCTCGCTTATTCCATTGCTTTCTAAAATCATACCGCCAGCCCCAACTGCTGGTTCTGTACCTGGCATGCAGAAATGGAATTGTGGGCAATTCTGCAAAGGAGTGGATTCAACAGTTACGGCCATGCAGCGGGTGGTGGCGGCTTGGGAGGCGGTCAATGGTCCTTTCAATCCTTGCCTGGGTCCTATGTATTATTACTCCATCGCTCGCCCCAAACATGTTTCTCTATCTGCTTTTTACTTCTCCGCGGCTGCTGTGGCTCGTCGCGCCCGGTTAAACCTCCAACCAACCGCCTTGAATTAATAACCAAAAAATGACCTCACTTACCTTACACAGCACAGAGCCCTGTTGTGCGACGTCGGCACAGTGTAGTACCCGACAGAGAGACATAATTGGGACAGGACAATAGCAGAGATCGTCCAGCTGGTGGAGTTCAATCACTACACCCAACTCCGCACACCCGAGTCCGAACTATGAAACGACGGCGGGAGTGTGATTCTGTGTGCCGGTGCGCTCTCCTTGACGAGTACTCGGTACAGTGCCATGGTTTGATATATGATCATACGGATGTGCGGGTGCTAGAACGATTGCCCTAGCAGGGTAGAGTATTACTGCTACACCTGAAGGAATGAGATTCTCACAAGACGACGCATCCTACAGACCCAAACTCGACTGAGTAACTGAGTAGTTCATATTGCGACTACGAGTACATATCAACGCCATATGGAAAGCATGGGGTCGCCATGAACAACATTCCAACCGCCTAGGTCCTCCCCCGACGCCAGCCTCCTACACCGACCTTGAGCTAACTTCGATACACATGTTTTGACCACGTTGTTCATTCCCTTGATCTTGGACAGACCCGTCTACTGGCTTGTGCGCGCCGTCTGCCGGAGATACCACGCCTTGGCCTTGCGTGCATTGCACCGGAGACACAATGCACCGTCGCTTCGAGAGAGCTTCGCATCTGAGGTCTGGGCAGGGTCGGATACCGAGTATTCGGGCTTTTTGTCCCCGTTGGAGAGTTTCATGTATGGTGGAGGCGCATCTTCCGATGCCAGCTCCTCGTCGAGTGTACACTCGACGAAGTTGCGTGACGAGTCTGGGTTCACGGGTTGTATGTGCGAGGATGTCGAGGGTTCATATGCTGGACATGTCCTGAGGTGCTCTATGATTCCTGTCTCGAGGCACGAGCTAGAGGTTGGAGCTGGGTGGCTCGAGATACCTCGCCGCAGCTCTTTGACTGTATTGCAGAGAGACATGGTGAGTGTGAAGTTATGATAAGCTGTGAACATACTGTCCAGACCTGGTGCCGGCGGAAGCTAGAGAGAAGGGGAATACTCAACGCGCTCTGAGATCTTTCCATCTGAGTCTGATGTGCAGAGACGGAAATGCTCGCCTTATGTGCTCTTCATACATCGTCGACATCCTAGTCCCTGCAGACGACATCGTATCCCAACCAGATGACCATAAACGACAAGAGTTCTGGAAAGGGTAGTAGACCTGACATGGAAAGTGATAACGCTCAGGTTACCTTGACCTGTCATATCGTCTTACCCGTTTCTCAGGCCTCGGAAATACTCTTGAAGGCCTCAGCTTAGATCGTGCAGTCGTTAGTGGTGTATGCGCTCTGATCACATGCTCAAATATCACTTACTGAGAAGATGCTTATGGCAGGTGTGTGAGATGGCTGAGATTACTAAACGAAGCCCCTGAGACAAAATGCACCTAAGCGCGATGGCGGCGCTGAAAGTCGGATTCAGCTCAGGACGGATGGAAGTAGCTAGGGGCCGCAGCACAGCAAGATTCCATGTAGTCGACAAGGGAGGCAAGAGGCCGCCATGACGTTGGTGTCGTTGTCATCGTTGTCATCGTTGCTCGTTCAGGCAGTGCGGCCGCCTCTTTCTTCTCCTCGCACATATTGCATGACCTACTCTCCCTTCGATGCATTCCACGGCGGTTAAGAGCCATGTCTTTCACTCTTAAAATCCAACCTAGCACCCTAGATTCGCGGGGTCAACGCCAGCATACGAGGAGGTACACTAGAACCGCCGGTCAAGGCCACCAACGAACACTTCACACAGAACCCGGCACAACCCCACCAATGATCTTTGCTCGACACGGGATCAAATTGTCATGACTACATTCGAGAAAAAGATACTGCTGACATGGAGCCAGACTTAGACTCAGGGTAGAAGCGTTGTCGTCTTGCCGATCTTCACTCGTTGATGCCTTGCTGCAACTGAATTCACGAGTGCACCACTACAAGAACCGAAAAGATGTCTCGGGAAAAGACAATTTTTGCTCAAGAGATGGTGACAACTATGGTCCTGCTATGCCTTTTCTTTTGTAACCAGAAATAACCCTCTGAGATGGCCTGGGCTACATCCAGCTACGGCGCTAAACCTCTCCGCCTCTTAGTCGTCATACTCTTGTTGGTCTGGGGTTTACAATTCTACGCTCACTCCCATCCACTACCAAATGGCCATCTCTCCAAAGGACAAGAAAAAACATTAATCAGACTCTTGTTTACCCAAAACATTGCCTGGTCTAAGCCCAAGCCCAAACCGAACATAAAGTCTATCGAACCAGATTTCTCAGAATACTCAACGCCAAATGGTAGTAAAATGCCGCATAAAAACCTCGCTTCGGATGAGGCTTCTCTTCCTGCTCTTTCTCCCCTTCAGCAACATGTCTCTTTGACTTGGGCTTCTGTAGGCCTTTGACCGGGAATCCCCTAACCCTGAAGATGTAGTACAGCGAGATGGCTGCAAAGATGTTGAAAGCAATGTACGCAAACATTATCCCCAAGTTTCGATACTTGTCCGATGGGTGAATCCACGACTGTTCGAGGAATTGGTTGGCGTTTCTGATCGAGCAATACTCGCAGCTTGCGGTGGCGGATGGATTGAGCAGCGTTCCTGGGGCGCCACCGTCGAGGTAGGCAGAGAGATATTGGCCACAAGTTTGTCCGGTTGGAGGATCGAAGACCGCCAATTCATTCTTTGCGCAGACGACCGCTCTATTGGCTAAGCCCGTTCCAGCCCACCCACCGATCAGGTAGGTGAAGGGACTGACGCGATACATGAAGATCCAGAATCTTGGGAGCGCGGATGGCGGTTGGAGCACACCGTTGAACTGCAGATTCAGCGTAAACAGAATGGTCGACAGGGCACCCGCCGTCTCGGTGCTCGGCATCGTGAAAATGAGCATTTGTGCCCAGGTCGATCCGAAGAGCAAGAATTGCAGACAGAATCCCCACATTAGCGCCCGAGTCGTTGAGTCATTGTTAAGTCCAAAGATCGGGAAGAACCAGCACGCCCATACGACCACCGAGAGGCAGATTTGATAGGGTATTTCCACCAGGATATTCGCTAGCAAGAACACCGGCCAGCTGTACATTTTCGAGGGAGACTCGCGGACTTCAAAGAGTGCCCGTTGTGGGAGAAACCTGGACATGATCTGAGAATTGAAGTTAGCACGGACGAAAATCCCGCCAGGGAAAGCACCATACCTGGTTGGCTACGGACGAGAATGTGGCGTTAAGCATGTAGATAGCAAAAATGACATTTTGCATGCCGGTCGCCGAAGCATTTTGCAGATAAAAAGTGAACCCGATGAAGAGAGAGGAGAGAAGGGCAAACTGCAGCTTGGCGTAGATGTAGCCAGGACTGCGCCAGTAGTTCTGAAAGAGTCGTTGCATTACACATTGGAATTGGCTGGCAAAAGAAGCGGCAAACTGTCGGCGGTCATCAGCATCGAGCTCCTGGTGGGTGGAACCTGGCGACATCTTGCAAACGCTGGCCTTGACATTGGTAAACTCGGGGCTTGATTTCCAAACCTGGGGCCAGTCGTGGGAAGCATTGCCTATGACATCCAAGATATACTCTGCAGGGTTTTCTGCTGCACCACAAGCTCGAGCGCCATGTTCCTCGAAATAACGAGTCAGTGTCTGGCAATCCGCACCCAGAGGTCCGAAATAGGTGGTGCAGCCGCCTCTGGCGAGCAGGAGGATGGAATCAAACTGCTGGAAGAGCATAGCCGAAGGCTGATGGATGGTAGCGAGAATCGCCTGACCATTGTCTGCCAGCCTTCTCAACAGTGATACGATCGTCCACGAACTCTGCGAGTCGAGACCCGAGGTGGGTTCATCAAGGAAGAGGATTGACGGTTTGGCAGCAAGTTCGACTCCGATTGTCAAGAGTTTTCGTTGTTCGATGTTTAGTCCTTCGCCCGGTTGACCAACCACTGCATCGCTAAAATGTTCCATTTTGAGGACTTCGATGACCTTCTCGACATACTCGAATTTCTCCTCCGTTGGAACCGAGGCAGGTTGGCGCAAAAGCGCCGAGAAACGTAAGGCTTCGCGGACTGTGCTAGACGGCAAATGTAGATCTTGCTGTTGGACGTATCCTGTCTTTCGCTGGAATGAAGGCTTCAGTGGCATGCCGTCTACCTTGATCGTACCGGACACAGTGCCGACGGTGTTGTGACGCTGTGCGAGTGTGTCGAGTAAAGTTGTCTTTCCAGCACCTGAGACTCCCATCAGGCAAGTCATTACACCGGGTTTGACCCAGCCGTTGACGTTGTCCAGAAGGCGTCTACTCTTGCCTTGAACTGCAATGTCCAGTGTCAAGTCTTCCCACGAAAGCGTTCCTTTTTGTCCGCGTTCCTTTTGATTCAACGGCCTGTTGATACTCGCGTACTCTGCCTCTGAGATGGGCGCATCATCCCTTGAACTAGACAGAGCTGGGGAGGGGGCTACTTGGTCGCTGGTTGCCTTTCCCTCGATGTCTCCTTCATCTGGCTTCATGCTCTGTGCTGCTTTGTAATTGAGGAAGACGAGTCGTTGTGGCTGAGCATTGACGGTCGACCTGATTTCTGTGGCAACGAGGTAGAACACAAGAAAGAAGACCACGTAGGCGAACGCAATCCCGAGATTTCGCCATATATGGGAGTAACTATAGTGGTAGCCGGACTGTACCCACGAATCTCCAGACACGATAGGCTGGTCAGGCTTGGCTCCGATGACGGCGCAAGCAAAGTTGGATGCCCCTCGAGCATAGGGAGGGACAAGGCTTTGTGGAGCGCAAGGGAACTCTCGATCATGGACTTCGTTGACGAGGAGTGCTTCAAATATGTAGGCGATGGGGTTGATGTAGTTGATCCAGCGGAACCAAGGGTGCATGTACGAGTTCTGAAGCGTAAAGCCTGTGTATATGACCATCATGAGGACACCAACACCAGCGATCGCGTAAGCTTGGGCAAGCTGTTTCGAGGCGGCGCCAATGCTGCGGAATATGGTTGACATAACCAGTGTGCAAACGAAGTTGAATAGCAGGAAGGTAAAGAAGCTCGAAGCATCGGGCCGGAGTCCGGACATGAAATAGAAGACCAAGTTGAATAAGGTCGAGATGACGAACTTGACAGGGACATCGACAATGAACGATGCGAGTGCATCGGCGAACGGGTGGCAGAATGCGAAGGTGTTCTGTTTCTGAATGACACCTCTTTTGCCGAACAGCGCTCCAATCTCAGTAACGGCCATCAGCGCATTTATCAAGGTGGCAAGGAATAGCACCGACCCTTTGGACTGAAGGCTCGCTGTGGTGTTGGGTGGATTAAAGAAGATACTGCCGATTATCAAAGCAAGAATGATTCGCCCCATAGCCAGCGTTATCGTGGAGGTTCTGTCGTTTGACAATAACTGGCAGGATCTCTTCATACATAGCCGGACCTGCATCCACACGGAGATGAGAAAAGGAGATGCGTTTCGAGTATGATGCGCCTGTGCGGCGTAATGTGCGGCTTGCAGTGCTTGGAGGCGGCCGTTGTCTTTTGCATCCTCTTCGTACTGAGCTATCTCGACCGTGCAGGCGTGGTACTCTTCCGACTTGAGCCAGTATTGTTCGAACTCAACGGCAGTTCGAGGGACTTTGTCTATGTAGTCCGCACGGACTTGCCGTTCCGATGGATTGGTAATAGAGGTTAGGAAGTCCGGAGTCGTTTGTCGTGGGGGACAATACCACCCCATCTTCTCAAAAAAGGAGCGCGCAGAATCCGCTGGGCCGAAGAATATCTGTCGTCCTTCGTACAGTACCATGACCTTGTCAAAGATATCATAGATGTTCTGGCTAGCCTGATAAAACGCGACAGCTTGGGTGACTCCAGCAACATCAGCCAAAGTGCGCAAGGACCGTACAAACTCCAATGCCGTTGCCGAGTCCAGACCTCGGGTGGCATTGTCCCAGACAGCAAGTAGCGAGCGCGCGAGAGCCATTTCCGCGATGCTCACACGCTTTCTTTCGCCTCCACTGACGCCACGGACGGTGTCGTTGCCGACTTTGGTATCTCGGACAGCGGAGAGCTTGAAAATGCGTAGCATGACTTCTACCATATGATTGGCTTGTGTTGCTCGATCGATTCCGTGAATTCGAGTTTCTGGCGTCTGCGCCTGTGCGGCAAAATGCAGTGTTTGTCCAACGGTCAAATGCGGAAAGTGTTCATCATTTTCCTGGTTGTAAAGTGCTTTTCCTCTGAAATTCTTGGTAAAAAGATCCTGTGCAATTCCATCATAGTGGACGACAGATGCAGATGCTCTTGTCAAGCCACCAAATTGACCAGATATCGATTTCAGAAAGGTTGTACAACCACTGCCAGGCCTGCCCAACACGAGCAGCATTTCACCGCTTTTCACGCACCCATTCAAAGTGTGGAGGATCACTTTGGGTTCTTGTTTGTGTCTGGCCATTACCATCGGCAGTCGCGCAAGAGTGAGCCACGGACTTGCGACAGTTGGTTGTAGAGCAAGACTCGAGCCTGTGCCGCAAATGGTAAGGGACTTGAAGCAAACACCAACATTGGCTCTCTGGATACCGTCTTCTCTAATCATCTGAATGATGGTGGAGGCCCAGAAGTGAAAGTCAAACTCCTCATTTTCGGGATCGAGGCGAGGATCAACGTCTGCAAGGGCCTTAGGTGTGATTCCAATGTCCCTGGATACATTCGTTGCGATTCTTGTTAGTTCCGGATCCTGGTCCTCGATTTCAAGAGCTCTATGACGGCGGCCATGCTGTCTCCGCCGAGCAAGAGCTTGGATTCCATCTCGAAACCTATCATGAATCGCTGCTTCATAAACATCCCTGTAGGCTTCTTCGGTGCTTGATGCATGGCTGGTTTGACGTTCCATTGGGTGCTAGAGGAATAAGCCTCCCTGTGTGACTGCTCACTTATTCAAGCAGCCAAAGTCGGATGAACAAAAATTAACGAAGGGGGAGATTGTCCAAGGTGCCACAACTGGAGGGAGGACCAAGCTGGTCCCATCCTTATGAAGGGCATCGTCCCCTGAAGTATACTCCGTACACTGGGCAAGATTCTGAGCATGTCAACTGACGTATCCGTCCAATACGAACGCGGCACACGGTGGCACCGAGGTCGAGGCTGACATATGCAGGCACTGTTGCGACATTGTCTCGCTTATTGAGATGATGCTGTGCACCTCGTACCTGAGATGCAAAGAATGTTCCGTCCAAACATTCAAGGATTCGAACACAGGACGATGTTTCGTTGGCTGGTGTTCCTCTTCATTTTTCGCATCGCTTACCGCATTAGTGAAGCACATGCGGATACTGGAAAATTAGCAGAGTTAGCGTGCCAGTCTCGCTTAACACCTCGGTACATATTCCGAGAATTGCCAAAAAAAGATATCGGTTTCTGCTTTCTTCTTTTTCTCAGCTGTTTGACCAGACCAAGCCTCGTTGAAAAATTCATGTAGTTGTTAGTAACGAACCTAGCTCTTCAATGCAACTCTGAAAAGTGAACCACGGGACATGAAGGAAGAGGATAGCCTCCTGGCGTCGAGACAAAGCTTGTTCAAACCACGTTTGGTACCCGCTTCTCAGCACCTAGATAGTCACGGTAGTGTAGGCTTTCTCAGATCTCATGCAGGACTTGACAGGCATGTGAACAGATGACCTTGCTGATCGAAGTGGTGTACTTTTTCAGACCTGTGACGACAGCCAAGTCGCACCTGAGGCCCCCATCCGCTTATTCTCTTCCATGTGGACTTTGCGAATGCCATTTCCTCATACACTATGGGGAATATTGACAACCCCGCATTCCAATCTCACCAGAACCTTGAACGTGGTACTGAGAGCGATCTTTCCTTGGATAGCCATAGGCAGGTTTCCATCAAAGGGTGGCTTGTCAAAGGCTTCTTCAACAAGGGTTGCGGGCTTCCAGATGATGTGTCAAGTGTCGACGCAGTGACTTCAGAGATCGTGCCGTGTATTCGCGGAAGTTAGAAGCGGAGCACCATGGACTCGGCACCAAGGCAGAGCAGAGCGGCTTACTCCTCAGCCACAGTCGACGCTTGAACCCCGAAAGGGCAACCGTTTCAAGGTGGAAGTGGAGTGAGCTGAAGCAAGGTTCACGCCCGCAAAAGCCACTTCGTGTTTTCTGGGGGATGAATGGACGAGGGCCACATGTCGATGAAAATTCTGTGTCGTCCAAAGGACTTCTCATCAGTTTCGCTCTGACCATATCCTTGTTTCAACCTCGTCGCTTCAGAGGAACGCCGAGGCATTGTCTCATGTATACATGCTTGGAATGCATTCAGAAATCTACTCTTTTAGTGCAATTCCTGCAGAGGGTTTGGTCAGTTCAATCTCTTTACAAGGGTAAGTCCATCCCCATGCGAGTTTTGCGTGAATTTGGCCATCAGGTCCCAGCTCAAGTCTGATGATAGCAGCTGCCTCTTTGTCTAGTGCAGATTGAGTATGTGGTTTGGTGGTGTCGCGCATCAACGGGCTTGGGGAACAGCGACCCCAAATCCACCCACTGACTTATTTGGAGAGGAATCATCCGCCACTGCGACAACCCCAAGTTCCTAAAACCCAGAAGAAGCACCGT
>WJFF01000138.1:41493-64038 GCA_011800825.1 Fonsecaea pugnacius | reverse complement strand
AGTCTCGGCCATGGCCAGGATGTCCGGGTTCGGCAGAGACATCCATTGGTCGAGGAATGCCCAGTCGACGTCCAGGTTCAGTGGCATGGAGTTGTTAGCCGCCATGTCCTCGGCAGGGACGTCAGAAGAGGACGAGGTTGTCCCCGTCACCGCACTCGTCGCGGCTGTCGCGGGGCCTGGATTCGGTGTCGGTGGGAAATACGTGGGACTGAATGGGAGGAAACTCATGAAGGGGTTCGGGCCGAGACCTGGATTCTGGATCCCCGGCATGAGACGCAGGTTGGGATTCAGCGTGGCGCCGCTGTCGTTGATCCTGGAGTTGTTGAATGCCGGGGTAAAGTAGTTGCCGCTGCTACCGTCACCATCACTACCACGCCCATCCCCACCGCCAGGCTGACCCTGAGGAATGTGAGACGATGTCGACGAGGACGGATAACTCGGGAATACGCCGCGGTTCTGTTGATCTGATAGAGTTGGCTGGACCAGAGAGATGTCGTACTGCATCGGAAACATGACAGAGCCCCCAAATCGCCCTGGTCGCATGGCCGTTTGAGGTTTTGAAGGCAACGTTGAAGATTCTTGTGTTTGTCCTTCCGAGTGGGTGATCGACATCGACATGTTGCTCCTGGGATCCCTCGTGCTGTCACTAATTGAGCCTGGCCATGTCGATTGTGCAACCGTCACCGGGCTTGCAATCTCACTCAGCACGACCTTCAGAATGTCCGCCACTCTTTTCGCCTCATTACTCGTGGGGCTCAGCTCCTCGCAGATCCCAAACGCGGACTTCAATAGCTGGAACTGCTCAGCCACCTTGTCGTCCTCGGAATTCTCGAGGTTCTTCCCGGGATTCGCTTTCCTCCACATACTAACCGCCAGACACAAGACCATTGCAGCCAGATAGAAATCATTCATGGTGAACGAACTCAACATCCAACGATCCTGATGAAGTTGACCCCCGGGCTTCAACTCCTTGTGTAGATCCAGCATATGCCGTGTGATTGCCGTGGCGGCGTCGGTGCATATTTTTGTGGAAGTCGGGTGGTTGCCTTGCGTCATGTACTTCCTGTGTAGCACGAGGAGCGATTTTTGGTAGAGGAACTCGCAATTGGTGCGGACCATGATGAGATAGCTGGGGTCGGCAAAGGATTGCGACATGGGACGAATATGTAGAATTTGGGGTACAGTGGCGTATACGGCGCGGGCTTCACGGTCGAGATCCATGACCTCCTCCTCCGAGTAGTCGCGAAACGAGAGCGCGTGCGCGCAGACCTTCCCGAATGTGGTCATCAGGCGAGTTTTGACAATGAAATACAGTACTTGCGTTGCTTCTTCCTCCGACCGGGACGGTGGCAGGGCCAGAGTATGCTCATCAAAGTCACTGTCAATCAGGTTTGATGGAGGTAACGTATCCCAGCTATTCGGCGGGATCTGATTGGGCAAGCCCAGTTGAAAGGAAACCATGAGGTCGAATTGCAGACACATTGACCACACGCGCCGCCGAAGTTCACCTTCAAACACGGACAGATGAGGGAATTGGGAAGGGTCGCGATGGTAGCCGCTTCGGTACGCGAGACGTACAAGGATGGGGAATATGATGCTGACTTCGCGCGACGGATCGAGCGTGGCCATGTATTTGCATTGGGCGTATAGAGCCAGAGCTTCCACCACATAGCGTTTGGGGCGAATAAAGCCGCCGAGGCGGAGACATTGGCCGGCAGCGTTGAGAAAACTCATCCGTGGACTCAGTTGATCTTCTGGAGTGGACGGCTCCGAGCCCACAGCTTCAGACAAGGTGGCAGACATGCAACAGATGGAGAATAGTATGGATATCCAGAGGGGCGGCATCTCCAGCGGCGTCCGCCAAAATTGTTCGTATTGTCTTCGGAATTGGGACGTGTGGATGAAGGGAATGACCAGATACCGGCTGTTGAAGTAGGTGGACAGGCGGCGGTCGACCTGCAGCCGTGGAGGAAGGGCTTGCGACAGGACCTGAGAGAGCGAAATATGGCTTGTCGAACCAAATAAGCCTTCTATTTCTTGTGGTTCGACGTCTTCGCCTTCATCGAGCTCGGTCGTTGACGGGCGGCCCCCTTGGCCATTGCTGCTGTTCGAAAGCGCAGACTTGAGTTCCTGTATACTTTCCAGGATTGCGGACCAGTGCGTCGAACCGACGTAGCGCGATTCCGAGGTGCCGTACTGGAGGTGTCCTTCCTTTGCGATGCTGGCATTTGAGACATCGTTATCCTGTCCAGAACCAGGGCTCGCGGTGGCTTCCGACCCATGAGAAGACTGCGCACTCGTCGTGTTGCCCACCATTTGCATGACGAGTTGCTCCAAATGCCGGAGCCTATCCTGAGCTTGTCCTCGCCGGTTTGTCGCATGACCCATGTTCGTGCCATTGGTGGTGCCTGTGTCGCTTGCTCTGGGCAGAGGAATATTGCCGTAAACGCAGCTCGACTCGTCGCCTCGTTTGACGCAAGTCTCGCATGGATGACCTTTGTCGCATTTTAATTTCTTGATCCTGCAGTTGAAGCAGGAGATGGGCTGTCGATTTCGCTTGCTGATTTTGTGTCCTCCTGGGAGCTGGCTGTCCAGGTTGGCGCGGAACTTTGTCGTGAGGGAGGAGAATTCTGCCATTGGATATAACCTGCTTCGTCCTACTTCAGATCTCAACTGGAATGTGGGGATGGGTTGCAGTCATGGGAATGGGTGTGATGCAGGCTGAACAGGATTCGATGTTTGAGATTGTTTGTTAGAGTGGCGCGAAGTTCCCGAATCGAAACTTTGCTTAGTGCGCTTCGCTAATATGGGCGGGTATTGCAGGTTCAACAGCCGGGACAGGAATTTGGTGTTGATTCAAGATTGGCATTGGTGTCAGGAGGTGAAGAGAACACATAATTGTAGCTTGCTCAGTGGTGATAGACGAAGACGATGGTGAAGGCAGAGAAATGATGATATCAACCCCCGCAGCTCGCATTCCCAGACGGTCTCAATCAAACTCCCACGGCTCACATCTAACGAGAAATTTGAATTATCACCACCACATATCATCTTCTATTGGCATGCTTGTTGCAAAGAGTTGTCTTGAATGTATCCATAACATTGAGAACCAGCTATCCCATCGTCAGCGATCCCCACTGCCTCTCTGCATCATAGCAGTCTCCCTCTCACCAAAGCTCCCTCGTACACCCAGGCTTAATCTCCTCATACAAGGCTGTCAGTTCTTGCCAGATTCTTCTCGCTGCTTGATCTCCCTTGGCACTCTTGACAAAGTTGCTATAGTTCTTGACCCGACACTCACTCAAATATTGTCCATGGGTCTCCCTCCCCGCCGTCGCTCCATGAACCAGCGTTCGCGCGCCATGCTCGCTCGATCGCCCAAGGATCCCGATTAGGACTTTAGTAGGCGCAGGCGTGTAGTTCTGGAAAAAGTTGGTCTTGCAAAGCCCGGGCGCAACATTGTTGACGACCACCAACGGTTTACTGGCTGGGTCTTTTTTTGCCGCTTCTGTCAACTGCGAAGCCACATATTTGACCAGCAACATGACCATGAGTTTGCTAAGGTAATAACGCCCTTTCATATCCGCCTTTTTAGGGTCCGACACTGTATTGAGAATCTGTCCCTCAGCAGGAGTGGTTATCTCCTTGTCGTTGGCTGCGAAATGCACTACCGATCCAACGATAGCAAGGTTCGGGGTGATGTTGTACTTTTTCGCAGAGTTGCGCATGACAGGAAGGAGCAGTGAAGCCAGGAGGAATGTCGAGATAACATTCACGGTAATAGTCATCTCGTACCCTTCCACTAGTGTAAACTCCGTACGTTGAATGCCGGCATTGAGAATCGCGGCATCGAGCCTGGGGAGGTCTTTGCATCGCTCCGAAAAGGCGACCACGCTCGGAAAGGAGCACAGGTCGAGTTCGAAGACGATAACTGTTGGCTGCGGATGACCCTGGGCTTTGCTGGAGATTGACTGCAGAATAGCCTCCTTCGCCTGGTCCCCTTTCGCGAAGGTGCGACACGCAAGGACGATGGTGCTGCAATTCAACTGCACCAACAATCTGGCAGCATCAAGACCCAATCCAGAATTTGCTCCTGTCACCAAGATGGTTCGTCCAGTCAAGTCAACTTGTGGGAGTGGTGGAGTCGAAAGCTGACCGCGAATAAATTGACCTGCGGCTGACATGATGTTGGGCTAGAGCTTGTCCTCTACTTGCTGATAATTGTGGTCGACGAGTATAGAATCAGTGTGACTCGACCTTGAATGAGCGACCAGCAGTCAAATATCTTCCGAAGACTTCTGGGATGTCCACGTCTTATAGGTTGCCTGCTTCCAGGGACGAAAAGGCCCTTTAAGCCACGGCGCCCTGTGCGGCAATTATCCATTCTTACAATCTCCGACAGAGTCTGCTGGACTTTGATTCCTCCCTTTCCGGGATGCCGAGCACATTGGGGTCCAGCAAAGAGGCCTCAAAGCTGAGATTGAGGATAGGTCTCTATCGTTGATGGGATGTGGTTTGGGAGGCCCAGGACTATTCTGGAAACACGTTAACTCCGAGTTGTGGAGCAACTCATGGGAAAACTTCCATCCGTCTGCAAATACCAAGGCCCCAAAGATGCTCGAGGGGTTCATGATCAGCAGGCAGACATGATTCCAACCTTCAAGTCCAAGGGGCGCAGCAATCTTGCAGCATCTCGCAGCCTCTCGCAGCCTGTTCTATTTGCGCTGAAAACGTGCCGTTGCTGCAGACTCGGACCAAGGCGGATGGGCCTCGATCAGCCATACAGCATCTTCATTGGACCTCAGTAATGCCTGACGTACTCTTTCCGTGTGCATGAGCGGGCCAAGAAGCATAAAGACCTTGTCCACGTTATCTTCAGAGATTCGAACATGCTCAAGAATGGTGATTAACAACGACACAAGTGCTTCCAGGATCTGAGCGTCTGACGACCTCATGCCACCATATGGGGCTAGAGAAGACTGATTGGATGACGAAATAGCCTCGTGGGTTTGCTGGATCGATCTGCTCAGAGAAATGGTGGATTCCAATTGTTTCGTCTTCGGCATCGTAGCTGATTTCTGCCACCTTTTTGTCCCGACGACACTCGAATATGTTTTCTCGAAGAGGATCTCAAGCTCATCAAAGAGCTCTTCAATTCGGCTGGACATGAAATCCCCTGCTGCACGGCAGATTTCAGCTACTGTGAGGGCGGCGTCCTTAACGATATATGGCGCATGTGCTGCGCTCGGATCCTTCCCAGCAAGTAGTCTTGAGATCACTGCCGGCCAGATGGAGTTCACCAAGGGCAAAAAGGTATTCTCATGCCCTGCAAGGAGCGGACTTATCTCCTGCAGCATGCGCAACAAAGTAGAGCGCACCTTCGGTGAAGGAGAGGACAAATGTGGAACTGTGGACTGTGCAATGTTGAGTAGAAGTTGGTGGGACTTGGGTATCTCGGTCTCCTTCTGGTCTGCGGCCTGCTCGTACGGTTGATCATCCTCTACCTCTTCATTCTCATCGGAGAGGCTTCTCTGTTCCTCGCTTCGTCCACCATCTTCAGCAGTAGTCCACGGTCGGTGGGGGGTACCAAGAATGTCCTCATGTTCCTCTTCAGATTGGCGTTGTCTGTTTTTCCTGTTCTGTAAGTCGTCGAGGATATCTTGTAAACAGGATGTATGGTTTGATGCATTTCTTTTGCTGTCAGGTGCCCCCGACGACTGTATTACAAGAATGGCAGGCTTCTTGGAACTCTCTGTCACTACCATTGTAAGAACTTCAAACAACCGTTCGACGAGATTCGAATATCCATGGAAAGTGTCCAAGGCGCTAAAGATGCTTCCGATGAGGTCGTCAAGGTGTGGGAGGAGCTTCCCACCACAGAGACGAATCATCATTCCAATTACCTGTAGACTAGTTGGCGACACATCGAAGGCATTGAGCCGCAGCGCAACAGCGTTGATTAGATAGTCCACGTTCTCGATCAGCATCTGAGAGGCTGATTCATATTCACATGCTGTGGCTAATAGGTTCAGGGCCGTCATTGCATGCTGCTGGAGCAATGCATTCTTGGAACCAAGCAGAGTCAGTAATGGAAATAGTGTCTCCACTAACTCAGGGCGGTACGATTGACGGAGTTGAGAAGCCTGAAGTGTTAAACTTTCGAGAGACAGTGCTACCAGCTGCCAGTTTGTGTCTGCTTCGCCTTCAAAGTCAGGATACTCCGTCAGAAATGGCAGAGTGTTCGAATAAAGATCGCTTATGAGAAAGGGACGGGAAAGTGAGAAGTCAGGCGGAGAAACGCTGTCGTCCACGAGCTCCATAAGGTCGAATGCATTGCCGCTGTCAGATCTCAGGAACTGGAGGGCAAGCCACGCTGCTGATAATTTCCTGTCAACATCAGGATCATGCACATGATCAATAAGGCTGCGTGTAATGTTCTGGCTGAAGGCCTGCGATTTAAGCGTGGCAATCAGGTTTGTGAGCTCCTGCGTAGACGATTGCTGGCTCTGATGATTCAGGATGACCGGCATAAACTCATGTTCTGAGCGTCTAGACTGCCGAACAAGCTCGCCCGGAGAGATCTGGGGCGCTTCGCTGACCAGTTTTGCCTTTTCCGGACTCGACTTAACTCCTGCTGCAACAGTATCGATTAACATCGAAGCAAATTTCCACATTTCTTCATCTGTAGCATTTGAACTCTCTGTCAACGCGATGAACGATGTCGTTACCTGCTTCAGCAACTGCTGCTTGGGCCTGTCATCATTACCTTGCATCACCCGGGGGAGTGCTTGAGACCAGTCATAAAATTTCGCGGTCAGAATTTCGGCTATCTCTGGCCTTGAGGCTATCAAGTATTTTAGAGCAGATTTTGCCTTTGATCCGTTACGGGATCGGCAAAGGACTGCAAGCGTCTCCACCATCAGAGGCACAGATTGAGCGAGAGTGTGCGAACAGTCATCGATCACTGTCAGGCAAAGCTTGAGAAGAGCCTCAGCAACGTCAGGACTGTCATGAGTCCTCAATTTGACCACCTGGATCAGAGCTAGATCGATTTGAGACGCTGTCGCATCGAACCAAGATTTGTCCAGGATGACCTCATCATCAGCATCTCGTGCCGCGGAAGACTTGGTCTGTATCGCCGAACTAGTTTTGTCCGGGCCGATACCATCAGCGAGGACGTTTCTTAGAGCTTCAGTCAACAGGTCCAAGTAGGCAACAAGGACCTTTCTTGTTCGACGGGCCTGAGTACTAGGTCGAAGAACTTTGACCAATGTAGACACAGTACGTGGAAGCAGACTGGCCAGTAATGCTCGACTCTTGATGGCACGCTGAAGCTCAAGAAGGACAAGGGTTGCGCTGATCTGGACGTCCTCGGACGACGCATCTACTAGCGCTTCAAGCAGTTGGTAGACCAATTGGTCTACAATGTTCCTGCTGCCAACACCTTCGAGGATCGTCGATTTTTGTGAAGTAGTTTGACGGACGAGGACAGCCATGCATTCGAACGACGCAACTTTCAGCTCATCTGTAGGAGGCTGTTCCGGTCGGTTGGGTCCTTGCGAAACTAGCAAGCCCAAGAGAATGAGCAGCTGCTTGGCCATCTCGGGAAGAAGCTTGTTTCCCCATCCTTTCGACACCAGGATTTGCACACATCTGACGGCCAGTTCGAGGCCTCGGGATGATATTCGGGGGGATTGATTGAAAACGTGAGTCAGTGGAAAGAAGGCGTATTCAGCCAACTTCTCATCAAGCAGATTCTCGTCTCCAAGTGAGCAGAGAACCCGGTGTACCTGTTCCAAAGCAAGAAGGACAGCCTTTGCAGATGTCTGATTAGCCTTGAGTTTGAGAGCGACAGAGCTCAGTTCGACACAGGGTGGACGCAGCTAGGTGACACGTTAGTTGTGGAAATTTCCTGCAGAACTTATGCAGTAACGAACCCGCTGGAAAGCCTGCTGCCGCGAGGATTCCATCATGGAATGATTGTAACTAGCCCTCAAGACATTCAGTTCTTAGATGGGTGCATGTTTTCGACGACATTGTCTGAACCAGGATGCGAACAACTGTACCGAGTAACAAGTGCACAGCCACTGCGGTCAGGCAGCGCGTGTGGCGGAGCTTGGCGTCTTGGCAGATTTTCCAGAATTCCCCTGGGCACCAAGCCTCGTCTCACTCCTGGTGCGTATCCCTGGAATCGCGTATAGCAAGTGAGTAGACATGCATCTGCGCGAGAGAAGATCTTAGTCGGCGGCAATTGCCTGCGATGGCTCTGGGAGCCTGTTGACGAGAGGAATACGAAGGAAGACGATTCCTTTGTACTACGAGCACCAGCGTGGTTCGAAGGACACTCAGGAATGTTTGACATTGGCACCAGCATTCGTCGCACCTTCGTTGTTGCTATCTTCAGCTACTCTCTCCAGGCAGTGGACCAAGCCCTCCGCACCAAAATGCAGGAGGCACATGCTCAATGAGACGCCCTAGTCTGCCCGTTCAGGATGCCGTTTGGCGCCAACCATCCTCTTCATCGTCGTGACCATGATGAACTTACAGCTCTGCGACGTGCAAATAGGATGATGCAGCCGCGTCCAATCCATACCCAAGTCCACGTATGATTGACCAGGAGACCGACTTAAACACACAGTTCCGAGGGTCGGGCTCAGTGTCGTGGCGCTCTGCATGGGCGCACCGAAAATTAGTCGAAGAAGTCTCCGGCTCGACGCCGACTTAGAAACCATCTGTAACGTAATAGCCCACATATCTTCTTTTACTCCCGGAATTTTCTCGCCAGGATTGCTCACTCTGCTGCCGCAGCAACTTACGCTGGAGGGACATCGAATTGAAGAGGTAGATCTGAATCGACCAAACCCCCTCCTGAGTTCAACTCTCGCTGTTCAAACTCTGCTTCGACGAGACATGTACACAGGTCGTTGGAGGAAATGTAAATCGACGTGTGAAGGACAGACTCGGGGATCAATGACTTGGGGGGCGAAATCTGCGACAGGAAACGCCATCCACCAGCCCGAAGCAGGCCCACCATCGGCGTTTCGGGACGTCTGTGGTCGAAAAGTCAATAGACGCGGATAAACAGAAGTCTACAAGGACGTACCGGGTCGGCTACCTCCGTCTCCATCGACAGCATTGGTAGTGAATCGTCAGTACTTGCAGTTATTTGTGTTTCCCAAATACTCAGAGTCGCACTCCTGGAAGCACCATGGTTGACACTTAGAAACACGACCCGACGAGTATACTGTGCCGCTTTGTGCTTGATCTGTGCGTCTGTGTCGTGACAGCAACCTTTACGCACCATGTTATAAGGGGCCCGGGCACGACTTCTGATACAATCGACAAATTGTTCAACACTGGGATTAGTCAAGCACAATCGTCTCAAGCGAGTCACAACCAAATGCAAGACTTCACGGAGGAGAGTCTCATGCACCAAGGTACGACCGATGCGTAGGGTAAATGTCTGAGCTTGAGGAAAGTAGTTATACTTATGGGCCGAATGTCAGCAGTGGTGGGCTTTAACGGGCATGAACTGCTATACTCAAGTCCATGCTGCCCGAAACCAGCATCACTGTCAGCATTGGTTTTTGGTGGCTGCAATCACTGTCGTGACAATGGGAGGTGCCGTTGGCGGAGACGTCGCGAGACAACTCAGGCGGTGACTCGGACTCGTCATGGTGAGAATTCAGGCCACGCCCGTTTTGATGTCTCTCGCTAATCTGATTATATGAAGCGGAACGAACGCAAAAGTTACAATGACAGCGACCCAGTCAATCGCACCCACCAACACCGCCTCATCCAAATCCATCGCCTCCGCTCTTCCTCTGCCGAAACTCCCTGGAGAACTGCACCACCGCCGAACCCTACTGTATCTCCACCCTTTCCGACCCAGGCTGCGCAGGGAGCCGCATTGACGTGCGATACTACATCGTCGACATGCAAAACTCCATCGAAGGCGAGATGGAACCTGACGTGACAGTGGCAGATGTGGTTGGCATCTTCCCGTACTCGATTACGGATTATCTGCATGCCTGTTCGAATGCCATACACCTTGACGACTCGTGTGATTGACACCGGCCAAGACTTGTTGTTCAGCCTCCCCCCCACGACTCGCCTTTTGACGAGTCGGTAACTCGAGGAAGCATTGGATCCACGGGCTTCCCGCGCAAATACGTGAAATGGTCGGAGATGCTTGAAAATTTTGTCTGCCTTGGGAGACAAGAAATCAACTCGCGAATGAACATTCCTACGTACATTGCTGCCATGCATAAGTTCGCTCTGATTCAATGATGGCAGAAATAGACTCCGACGAGCTTCTGCGGTTCGATAACAGCGTGGCTATCGTCACCGGCGCTGGGGCTGGGTGTGGCCGGGAGATCGCTCTATTGCTCGCGCGTCGAGGGGCGATAGTCATTGTCAACGACATTGTAGCAGAATCAGCAACAGTCACCACGAACCTCATTATCCGCGCTGGGGGCCAGGCCGTTCTGCAAGTTGGTGACATTAGTGCACCACACGTTGCTGAAGGTCTGGTCCGGACCGCCATCGATCGATTTGGCAAGATTGAGATTGTGGTCAACAATGCGGGAATCGCCGACTTCGGCCCTTTTGAAAGCTATACCGTCGAGCAATGTCGTCGGATGATGGACGTCCACTTCTGGGGTGCGTGGACACTCACTCAAACTGCTTGGCATCACATGACGAAGCAGCGCCATGGCCGGGTAATCATGGTAGTGTCGGCGGATATATTCGGACAATGGAACCATTCCATCTATGCGGCGGCCAAAGGAGCAATGTTTGGGCTTGCCCGTGTGCTCGCTGTCGAAGGGGCTCCCCGGGGGATCACCGTGAACTGTTTGAGCCCCGGAGCGTTCACGGACATGATGGCTTCCTCCACGGACGACGAGTCCAACTTGAGATGGATGGCTGAAAACCTCCCAGCATGGGCAGTGGCACCAGTATGTGCCTGTCTCGTCCATAAGAACTGCAAGGTCAATGGTGACAACATTATCGCAACGGGGAGGTCCTTTGCCAGATTCTTCGTGGCAGAGACGGTTGGGGTTTCTGCCGCCGAGTGCGACTACACGCCAGAATTCGTTCGTGATCGTCTGGACGAAGGTCGTCGTGAAGAGGGTTATACAATTCCCTTCGACATTGGAGACGTGGCGAAGAACATGCTGGCTCGTCTGTCGGCAGGAAAAGGTAAAGGCTCTTCAGCAGGAGTCTTGAATCTTGACACCATTGCCTATTAGGTTTATCTCAAAGCCATAGATACCAACAACAGGGGGCGTTTGATTACAGATTCATTGACTTTTTTTTTTTCGTTGATTTGGACTGAATCAAAGCTTATAAGAGCATTCTTGAATTGCTTTCCCCCACGCTCTAAGCGTTGCGCCTCTACTCGCTGGCAGCACACTGTCTGTGCGTGCATTGACGCTGCTCCACCTTCCGAGGCATCCAAGCAATCTTCCCCTTGGACACAAGGCCTTGAGCGCCTGTAGACTTGGACTCAGGCACATAAAAATTTGGACGGAGATTCAGATTCAGTATGACAGACCACGAAGTAATTGCTTGACGTGCATGACCTCTGTGTTGGTGGTGACAACTCTCACAATGATGGATTTGTCGAGGTAGAGGTTGGAAGTCCCCTTTCCAGGTATTGCTACGTTTCTGTGCTCGGACTTTTCCATAGCCATCGTAGGCGACAATGAGCAGCCCGTACGCAGGTCATAGCGCAATGACAAAATTTGGCAGCTCGTTTGGCTAGATGACTTCAAGGTCGGTATATATGTACTAGGGATCAGGATCCATCAAGAGATCTTTTACGTTACTGTCCATTTCAGGAGGCAAAAACAGGAAACCGTTGCCTCAGATGTGCACCATACTTTAGAAAGAAGAGTGGAATCGGTACGCACGCGAGCGCGATGAATCCCAACAGCGATGCGCCCCACCCCAGACCCAGACTCTGATATAGGGAAGGACCTGCCATGGGCAACACACCTGCAACGAGAGATCGAGTTGCTGTCAAGACCGCCACAGCAGAAGCTGCATAGGCAGTGTAGCAATCAATCAGGTAAGTTTGAATGGGGATAAAAATACCCATCAAGCCAAAGGCGAATGGAATCATCCCGATGATTGGCACAATCCAGTGTGTATGCTTTTCAGCCGCCCATCCGTACCAGAAGAAACTCGGGGGAATGAAACAGGCATAGAAGGTGAGACCCGGTAATCTCATCTCCGGTTCGAAGGTATTATCGTTACGTTTTACGAGTCTTCGGACTGCGCGGTCGGATGTCGCTGCCGTCACGGCGAGTCCGACGAAAAAGCCAACTCCTATACCCAGGTAGGCAAGTCCAGTTGTCTGAGGTGAGAAGCCGTATGTGTCCTGGAAAACCGAAGGGATTGTGGTGAAGAATAGATACAGGATTCCGTATGCCAAGCTCATGTACATGGCTAAAAGGAAGACCAGTGGTGATTTGAAGAACAAGACCGGTGGACGAAGGAGGGCTCGTTTCAGAATCTGCGTTGCGGAGGCCGGCTCGTTCTTTTCATAGCAGCTTCGTAGGTCAGGACGATCGAGTTCTTTTCTTAACCGTTCCGTCTTCTTCCGGATAAGAACACGCGCATTCGTTTCTTTGTTGATCAGCTCAATGCCGGTGGCTGTCACTCCCGAAGCAATGAGTAAGATCCAGAACACCCACCTCCAGCCAAGTTGTTGTCCAACAAAACCACCGCAGATGGGGCCGACAACGGGACCGAACAACGGTCCGAGAGTCCAGACGGACATTGCCATGGCACGCTGTTCTGGCGGGAACAGATCAGCAATGACGCCAGCCCCGATGGTCAGACAGCCAGATCCCCCAATGCCAGCAAGGAAGCGAAAAATGATGAGGGACTCAATATTGGGAGCGAGGGCACATCCGATCTGCCAGATAGTGAACGTCATGTTGGTAAAGGTCAGAACAATGCGACGCCCATATATCTCACTTAAAGGAGCGAAAACCAGAGGACCGAACTGCAGGGAGTCAGAACAAGGTACGCAGTCTTAACCGATCGCTCGATGCTTACAGCATACCCAAGGACGAAGACAGACACAGTGAATGAGATGAGTATATCTCTGCTCTCATGGAACTCTTTTCCCATGAAACTTGCCGCCGGTGCAAACATGCTAGAAGCCAGAGGGGACACAAACGTGATGATGCTGACTAGAGCCAGCAAGAGGTATTTTCGTCCCTGACTGAAATTAAAGGGATTTTCCGGGTCATCTTGACCTTCCCAGCCAACGATCCCCTCTGAAAGATCGGTCTCTGTACTACTCGGGGTCGGACGTTCCTGTGTTGAGGGACCATTTGAGGTGTCAGAGGAGACAGTGGTATTCTCGGCATCATATATTTCCGGCTTTGAAGACGTCGAGGCTGTGTGTGGAATATGTCTTGGCTAGATGCAGCAGAGGAGGTTAGGCAGGCACTGACTGGCTTGAAGGGCGGGTGAAGTCTTTGACATACTCTTACAGGGACCTCCTTCTCTGCTTCTGTTGATGGAATGAAGGACGTCGTAGCTTTAGACTTTGGAAATTCGCGGCGGTCCATGTTTTTGATAAATATCAGAATGATCGTCCCAAGTAGATGGATGTTAGTATAAACATTAGAGCCAAGGCTGGCAAGCAAGTAGATATTGAATCTAATGGTTTTATGATCGGAGATAATATTGTATAAGGCCCCACTACTAAGGAGTTGTGTAGCGAATGTATAAGTATAGTCATTGATGTCCATCTGGGCCTATATAGGGCCACATCTAGACGGAATGCAAAGCAGAGAATCGTAAATTCTCGACCAACAATATTTGCCCCCGTTTCGGAACGTTTTTTCTGCAACGATTCGTAAATGTAACCGGGCATTCCAGGTTTATTGATAGCTTCAGATTCGAACGAATCTGACATGCCAATCGGGTAAGCACGTTACTTCGAAAACGTCAACAAGGACAAGTGTTCTCCGTTCATGACGACAGCAGACTCCATTACACTGTAACTCGAACTTCGCCCTGTGGAGGCCGGTTTAGAACCGTGGCACAAGATAACCTCTTAGAGAGCAAGATCATCCCCCATACTATGGATGTTATTTCCAGACTCAGGCTAACCTTCTAGACCGGGGTCTTCACCATGAAAGTGCCGGAAGATAGGCGGCCACATAGCTGTGGCAGCTTTGGTAGCCTCACCGTTGGCCGTGGGCAAACCTTCTAGAAAGATTTGCTTCTCCCCAGATACTTCGACAATTTGGCCGGAGAGGCTCTTGTCGTTCAATAGTCGCACACAGCAGTCCACGACGCTCTCTACGGAGGTGGTACTGAAGGGAGTGTTAGCTGGCGTGCTCTTGCAACTTAGGCTTGAGACGTACTTGTCGAAGCCGAGAGCATCAATCATCTCTGTTGGCACGTTTGGGGAGCGCACGACTCCCGGCGCGATGGTGTTCATGAGAATATTCTCTTTCTGACGTGAAGAGTGAGTATGTTGCGACATCGCTCTATCATACCTCGGAGACATACCTTTTTCAGGATCGGCGCCATTGAAGCAGAATAGTTGATTACCTGACCCCGTTCAATCGATATGTTGACGCCCATGGTTGGGACTTGATATAGGTACTCACTGCTGCCTTAGCACCGGCGTACTCTGGAAATATCGGATGAGGATACAGTCCTGCAAGGCTTCCGATGCTGACGATATGTCCACCCGGAACGGGATTATGCCTCATGAAGTGGATTGACAGCTGTACTCCGTAGACAAGTCCTCTGAAGGTGACATCTAACCCAAGCATATTGGGTTCAGGCGGAACCTCGCTGCTGCCTCGGTGACTCAGAATGTACAGGGATCCTCTGTCAGGGATACCTGCGTTTGCCACAAGAGCATCAATCCGTCCCCATTTGTCCTTGATTTCGGTAAAAGCTCGAGCTTGATCAGAGTATTTTGTCACATCACATTGTACGAAGGTCACCGCGGGTCCCAGCTCCGAGGCCAAAGCCTTGCCGTCTTCCGTGAGCACATCAAGAACGGCAACTTTCCACCCGCGCTCTACCAACGTCCGAACAATCGATGCTCCGATACTTCTCTGTCAAGTCTGTCAGCCGCACAAACACTTCCGGTCAAAGTCTTGTTGAGCTTACCGCGCCGCCGGTGACGATGGCTATTTTGGTAGAACTCGAGGTTTCAGAAGTCATGAGTCCCAGCTCTTCCAAGTACTATCGCTCAGACCTCCCAGCAGACCAGAGATTAGTGAGTTCGAGCTTCGTGTAAGTAGTAAGGCAAAATCAGAACGAAATCTTCCGAGAGTCGTAATTTCCGATTATTGTGCGGGTGTCAAAGCCGCTGTACACTTAGCCCCGAGGTTGAACGGATGGTGAGCAATATGACGTGTGCGAATAGTAATTGGGCAGCACGCACGCTCTCGGGTTGAATGGCGGGACCAATCTCGTTCTACAAAGAGAAGAATCCCGACAAGAACACGAAATGCTTAGCCCATGGGTATGATGCGGGAGCGGGTTACAACTGTGCAACGCCAACTCAGGCAGGGGGCTCTGAAGACAAAATTCATCTACTCATGTACGTGAGAGTCAGAATATCGGAGAGATAGAACTTTCAAACCCGGTCGCACGTGGGTAGTAGACAGCTAAACTCTATGGAACAGAAGGGCAGCTTTTCCCACTATATTTTTTCACCGAAACATAGACCTCAACTCTTAACACACAGAAACATCCCGAGGCGTAAGATGGCTCATCGCACCAAGCTTTCCTAGCGTGCCTGGCAGCCTGGAAGGGGTAAAATGTTCTCCGCTCCCTGGGGAACCTCAAAAAAGCAAGCGGGGACGGTTCAGGCAGTGACCGCAGGGGAGCCGAGAAGGATCACCGTGTCGGATTTCGCGGACAGACATGGTGGTCGGAAAGTACGACCCAAGATGAGAACCTTATGCCATTGGCAGAGAAGCGTTCTCGATGCTCAATCTATTAGACTTTTGGACCAGGTGGCGTTTACCGTATGCATTCAACGTGTAGAGTATATGAGCTCTCAGGACCTGGAACCTCGTATGGGGGCCGGTGTAGACACGTTCACAAGCTCATCCCGAGGTGTGATATCGTCGGCAGCAGGCCTATGACCCTTTTTCGAAAGAATTTCTGAGCTCAAGTGGTAGAATCCAGCCGGCCAACTTGCCAGTTTCCCTACCGGATTTAGAATGACGACCCAGGCCAATTTCAACTTCAATCATATCGCCATCTCGGTGCCTGACGCCCAGGCAGCCGTAGACTGGTATGTAAAGCTTTTTGGATTCAAGGTCATTGCACCCCCGGCCCTGATGCAGGCAAGCGATCCTGAAGGACCTTCCATGACAGCAAGTGGGTTTCACCATGTTCTTTACTAGAATGGCCCCAAGCAACGGAACTGATGTTATCTTGCCTCTCGCCAGTCTATGGAAAAGAGCTTTCGGCAGTTAAAATCGCCATTCTGTCGCTGGGTAATGGGGTTGGCTTCGAGATCTTTGAATTTGTCAATCCTCCTTACAACGGGCCTAAGGAGAGGATCGATTGGAACCCCGACACGTACACTCGTGGCGGAGCATTTCATTTTTGTCTCACAACTCCAGATGTGGACAAAGTCGCGGACGAAGCGATCAAGCTTGGGGCGAAGCAAGTCGGTGCAAGGACAGCTCCTGTGAAGGGCGAAAAGGCCGTCTACCTTCAGGACCCCTGGGGCAATGTGGTAGAGCTTCTGAGTACTAACTTCGAGATGCTTTTCTTGAAGAGGCTTTCACAGCCGTCAGTAGTGGTTTAAGATAGGGTTTTCCTTCAGTCTTTCGGCTCTATTCACCTTGATTTGAGACTTATCCTCATTGTCAATGCTGCTGGGCGCCTGTGCCTGCCTGATCTCCGATGGATCGAGACCGCACAGGACTTGTGCGTTACGATCTTGTGATCACTTTAAACGAATTGAATGTTTGGGAAAACAGAAAGGGCCTGATGCTGATATTCCTCTGCAAATTATTCAAGGTCAACCTGCTTGCATTTCCCTCCATGTTGGTGATGATATTTGTTTTTTATCAACATAAAGTTTCGGTTCAGACAACAGTTTCCGACTTTCAAAGATCTGTCTCGTCAAAACATGTCTTTGAGATCCTCCGGAATCAAATGCCTTCGGTCTCTGAACAATACCTTCGCATCGGATGGAGGTGCCCGGTCGGGACCATACCAAGCGCCCCTAATCGCCGCTTCCATACCTCCCTTGACTTCGCCCTTGAATTCGTACCTCATTAGCATGCTGGTCAGGAGTGTCTTGATCTCATTTGCCGCAAAAAATCTTCCTGGACATGCGTGGACACCGTGACCAAAATGAAGATTGTGCTCTCCAGTCATGATAAATTGATACTGGCTGGCCTTGCCTTCTTCCTGTCTTTTGCGGTACATGCGATAAGGATCAAATTTTAATGGCTCCGGGAAGAGTTTCGGATCACGATGAAGCATAACCGAGGGTATGGCAAAATTTGTCCCCTTGGGTAAAACCGTGCCATCGCTCATTTCCCAGTCCTGAATGGCTCTGCGAAAGAGCCTTACTAGTACCCTCACTGTTAGTATAAAACGTAATAAATAGTTGATCAATTCGATAGCGACTTACCTGCAGCCATACCTCCGGTCAATCTCGAAGCTTCAGTCAACAGGCTGTCGAGCTTGACGAGATAGGTCAAGGTTTGCTTTGTCCACCCTCCCTCTTTTCTGAAAACAGTTACAATCTCGTCTCTGAGATCATCATGTATTTCGGTGGACAGAGACAAGATTAGAAAGGTGTCCAGAAAAGTAAAAGCGCTTGTGTGAATGGCAGCAATGCTCATGTTCAACATGCGAAGGACCAGCCTGTCGACGCGTCGTTCACTTGGCGTGGTGACGTCCAGAATCCATTGCATGGCATCATTTGGCTTTACCTTTACCCATTCCTCGGAGCGGCCTTCGCGCTCGTACCTTGCCTGATCGTCCAAGCGTTGTCGAATAATTGGGCCCAACAACCTTCGTGCCTGGGCTTGTTCGGAGTACACGTTGGTTTTCCACCATAGAACGATAGGCTTGATTAGAGCCGGGAAATGTCGGATAGTGTTGGCGCCGCCGAACATGGTGACCGTATGCTTGATGGATAGATCCAGAAACTCTTCGTTTCGAGCGAGATCTATGCCAAAGAGAACACGATTTGCGGTGCGTGTGATGACATAAAGCGAGACCTGACCAGCATCATGGGTACTCCAGTCTATAGGAAGTCAGTACGAGTCTCTCAACGGACAACATACTGACCCTTCGTAGCCGGCAACATCTTCTCTAGGGATAGTCTGCCCTCTTCCACAATGTCAGGCAAGCGAGGACCCAGATTCTGCGTCAAAGATTTTCGGATTGGTATGTCCATATGATACTGGTCAACTGCGACCTCCGGACACAGAGTCCATTTAAATTGCATGAGCTGCGACGAGGGTCAGCCGCCGGTCTCCATAGAGTCGCAAATTCGACTCACCTCCATGTTTGCGAGCTGGTTGTTGACATGGGATTCAGGAGCTCTGCGGATCTCTTCCAGGAATTTAGGCGCACAAATCACCGTCTTTCCAATGGGGGTGTTGATAATGTAATTCTTGCCATGCCTAGAGTATCGCTCATAGCCGATTTCCATGAAGCGCCAGTAGTCACTCAAGTATAAACGAATATCATCCAGCTCTCCGAGCTTACCAGGTCTGGACGAAATTCTGAGGAGAGGTAAGTTTGGTAAACGCTGCTTGGTGGTGAACACCCAGCCAATGGCGACCATAGCCACCACAAGCACAGCCCAGCCCCCAAGAGGGAGCTTGATACCATCATGACTGACAGCCGTAAGGAACATCTTCTCGAAAGTATCAAGTCTGAGATCTGGGGAAGGCCTGTCGCCTCTTGCAGAAGTCGACTGTTCGCCCGTCCAGACATAGAGATCAGGTATATAGCTCCCCTGTAGGATCAGGTCTACTACGCTAAAAGTCCTACCAAGTCCCCACCAGCTGCACGGGTTGAAAAAACGATGACAGACAGATTCTGTATGGTCTGGAAGCGGAGTGTTGAGCTTGTCGTAGTCTTCTGACCAGAGACTCAACAGTCCTCTGCGCATCGTTGTTTTACGAATAGGGGGGACAGAAGGCTAAAGCCTGGAGCCCCTTCCAGAACTCCCTGGGCTAGCCGCTAGTAGCACGTAGGTCAGCCTGCATGAGGCCGACCTAATCCGGGGTCCGATGTTATCTTGTGGCAATAATGCTTTCTCCAGGCAGTCGCTGTCCTCTTTTATCGAGTGTGGTTGCATTCTCCACTTAGAGGAACGCAATCCCCGCACTTTCACCTCAGGCTCGCCCGGGAGCATGAGATCTAGCGCCCGAGAAGGGCCCCCCACGCCCGGGGGACTTGCATTTGTATGGCCTGGTCGCTTGTGCCTTTTAAACCTGGAGCGTCCACTCGAACTTCTCACCAACTTTCAAAAAAAAACACCCCGCCCCATAGAGCCTCCACGTTCTCTCTCACATTCATCCTCCTTGCGCGATCTTGCCTTGTCTTGAAGATGAGTAACAAAAACTGGAAGCAGAAATTGTCTCAAAATCAGCTTGAAAAGAAGAGGCTGGCCGACAGGATGAGTCAACGGCGAGCTCGGCAAGATACTAAGAGGGCCCAAGACGACCTGGAACAGCGATTCATGCAGTCCCTTGAAGCAGAAAAGGGGACCTTGTTACACCGTCTCGTGGAAGAGAACAGCAACCTCCGGCAACTTTGTAACCGGTATCAGTCGAGAATTGAAAGCATCGTGCTGTGGAGTAAAGACTGCCTCGAGCTCAGCCCGCATTCAGATCTCGGTCCAACAGTCGAATCTTCAGGCTCAACCACGCGACAAAAGCGCTCTGACCCTGGGGATACGGAAATGCGCAAGCCTGCCTCGACTTCGCGAACGGGCAGAAGGAGACGAGAGATACGCCGCTTGAGGACCGTGACTGCAAACACTCAGACCTCAATCATCTTCCAGGTCGCGCTACTCATGAAGGATCAAAGGCCTCCAAATCAGCTCGCATTCTCTGTCAACGATCTTTTGGAGTCAATCATGGCATGGAAACTGGCACATGCGCATGTGATCGGATTCGAATTCCTGATTCCTCATTTCGAGTTGGATAAGGAAGACATGCCGTTGACAGTCGGTAAGCCAGCAAACTACAATGTTGTCCGCATTGCCATATTAATTGGGCGTACAGACAAGGTGAGAAAGGCGATTGCAACTGAGGACTTCTACCAGACCATCGTAGCTGGTCTTGAATCGGGTGCTGAACTGCCAACTCCGGATCCCGGTGTCGACGTAGAAGACATCCTTCGTCGCATTCCATCCATGACACAACAACGCCGCTCGGTTGCATACTGTGCATATGTACTCCTTGCCAAGTATCGCGACCTGTTTCGTTCGAATGTCGAGTTTGTCTCGCAATTTTGGACACTATATGTTTACTTCACGGTGAGTTTGACCCCGCGATGCTTCGTGGACAGGAGAGCTAATGACAGTCTCATCCCAGTTTTTGACATTTCCCACCGAAGGGAATCTAAGAAAGTGCCCTCAGTTTTTGTGGCCGACAAAGTCGCAACTTGATTCTGAACACCCTGGCAGTGTAGATTTCCTTCCATGGTAAGACACGCGCGGAATGGGGAACATGAGCATAGAACCTGACTGACGCCGGCAAGGCCTAGGTTGAGAACAAAGTTGGCAGAGACTTACCAAGAGTACAATGTGCACGAATTCACGAGCAGACTCGTTCGAAACTTCCGACTGGCAGAGTTTGATGGCAAATACTCACCAGCCCCAATCGTCTCGAAGCCTGATCACTCGGATATCGACATCGATCCAGCATTTCAATCCGGCATATTCGATCTTAAAAACCATCTCATGGATCCCGAGTTCATGGTCCATTACCCGGAATTGGAGGAATACTTCGATGAATCCAGCTCAACAGGCCTCTTCGGATGTCCAGTGTCCGCCGACTTTCAGGACGACAGCGGTGATTTGGTCATCAACACGACTTCGATGACCGCCAATCTTTCCACCGAGGACATGGCTATCTTTCAAGACATGGCAAACTCAGAGTGGGTTTCCGATGGAACATTCGCCTTTTCCCAGGATCAGCACGGCATCTTGTTCGAGGCCCATGTGTCATCTCCATTCAACGACAATCACTTCATGCCAGAGTCCTTTGACTAGGTGTCACTCGGTTGAAACGAAAATAAGCGCATTGCAAGGTGATCTCCTTCACTGGAGCTTCACTGCTGCCGACGCTTTGCCAACCGTCATGATCACGCCGGCACGCCAAAACTCTACCAGAACGTGTATAATTTCACCAACGAACTTGATGCCATGTCATGCATCGTACAGAGCTGAAGACTTCACGCCACAACCCCGGTGTGCGCACGGGTTTCAAGCTCTTTTGTATTGCTTCATCAACAAGAAATGCTACCTGGAGTGTCTGTTCACTCGGACAGAATGAATTTCAGTCCTTCAATGAGTTTGGCCTGAAATTGCTCGGATGCCTCAAGATTCGGAATCATCCAGAACATGTGTGGATAACCTGGGTACACGTCATGCTTCACACGGACTCTGATAACAAGCTGTCAGCACTACCATGCACTGCAGAAGCAGAAACCACGACTTACCCATGCCTCTTCAATTCTTCCACCATTAGCAACCCATCGTCACGCAAAGGGTCGCCTCCACAGACGACAAGGTACGAAGGGGGGAGTTTTGCGATGCTCGGCGACAACAATACACTAAACGAGGTATCATGCGGATCGTGGCCGTTTGCGTCTGCGGGGTGTGTCAATCGCGCTGGGCAAAGCAAGTGACGTGTTCAACACACCTAGAAAAATTTGCAGAGTGTCCGTCGACACAATCGGAGCATCCGAGTTCTCAACCCTGGAAGTGAATTTCGACTTTAAGTGTTCCGGCACTGCCTGATCTGCCACAGTAAAGGGAGCCATAGCTGCGATGCCACGGACTGATTGTCCGGATTCGAGTAGCTTGGCGGCTGTTGCGAACGCCAACTGACCGCCCGCCGAAGGCCCCGTGGATATGATGTCGGGCGAGGCAAGGGTTACTCCGTCCATGGCTAAGGTTTGCACTGCCTTATCAGAGCAGGTGCACCAGTGAGCCTACTGTCGATCTTGAGGGACATGAAATGGGGCTCACCCATCTGGCTGCTGCAACGCAATCATCCAACGACGCAGGCCACGGGCTCTCTGGAGCCAATCTGTATTCAACAGAGATGAAGGGAATCAGTATGGCAGTGGCCATCACGCGAACGAGAGCTTGTCTCTATCAGCGGACTGCAGGCCACCATCAACAGATTGTGCATAGGTCCTCACTTACCATCTTCTCCATCGATGCCGCCGGTACACCAGCCACCTCCATCTGTGGGAAGTCGGTCAACTGACTAGTACAGCGCGACGGTCTGCGTCCACATACGAAAACTGGGTCTGTCAGTGATGATC
>WJFF01000138.1:29858-41466 GCA_011800825.1 Fonsecaea pugnacius | reverse complement strand
GTGATCTTTGAACACGTACTACAAACCCACTGTCGACGCCTTTTCCCCATTCTTTGGGATATATACTCTCACCTTGAGCGCCGTATCGTTCACTGTCGTATCGTCTGCGATCGGAATCAGTCGGACTGTGTTAGCTGCGCGTTCCAACAAACCGAGCTTACAGATATCAAGCATTTCAGTAGACTGAGCTCCCACTGGCGGAGGCGCCATTTTGGCAGCATTCTCTTTGAGCTCAGTTATGTTTTCCCCGGCAAGCTTGATTCTGAACCCCATGGTCTCTTCGAGCTTCAGCCATTCTTCTGCTAAAACGACCATCGTGTCGACTTGTGTGTGCGTCTCAATGTTGTTGCCGTAGCTTAACACACGTCTCAACCAACTGCTCAGGCACGAGTTTAGAAGAGTATATTGCGCTATATAAGAGTTGATGGATGGTCCGCTATCTCACATCGGGTTTCGACCATTCCACTCGATTCGTAGAAATTCGATAGAGCGCATTCGCAATAGATATGCTCCTGTTTGGTCGAGACATCCATTGTCGGCTCCATTTTCTCCCCCGCCTCAAGTCGTCCTCCCGCATTAAAAAGAAAACTGTGCGATTTTGGTCCGCATGCCCAACGCCGCTGAGCATGTTGGATACAAGGAGCCCTCACTCTACGCTTAACACCGTTCCAGCCCACGGCGAAATCTTCATCTGCGTCTCAGTACTCACTGTACATCTGCGGTGAAGGACAAGATTTCGTCATATTGGCGCGTTACTAGCAAACGGTCAGAGGTGACGGATGACAATTGCAATGAAGAGAATGGCCATTGACATCACTCACCAAGAATTATGTGAGCGGATAGTTGGCCATTGCCAATGGTGCCCACGCTGTCTCGGGCATTGTGACACACACAAACCAGTACCCGACTTCAGGAATGTGAGTCTGCGGGCAGGGTGCAATCGCGGTAGACTGGTGCCGAGGGCGGGTGGTAAACCCTTGCGGAAGGTTGCAGGCCGTTGTGGTAGGTAGCTACGACGTCGTAACTCCTTCTCAGGGTTTAACCCAAAAATCGACTCAATTTGATCAGTCTCGTTCGAGTGGGTGATCGAGGCCCACGGCGCCACAGACAGATGGATCCAATTGTGCGACGTTCCTGTTATCTGCCGAAGGACTCGCAGAGCTTGCACTTCGACAACCCACAACGATTTATGTCCTGCACTGATCGGCCATTTCCGGCACACAGACAGCCGACCCCGAGTGGGCGTTGATGGTCATAGCTGGCTCAGGCTTGGAAGGTAACTCCTCGTCCGTCCAGATCTTCCACTTGTCCACAAAAGTGGTACACACCGTTGAAGTCCCAAGGGGGGTTCAAGGGTGCATCAATCTCGGCGACTTCTGTAGGACGGCCGAGACCACTCCGACGCAGCGGATTGGTAACCCTGAGCGTTCGTGTGAGCACCCTAGCCTGCCGTGGACTAGCGGGAACCATTGGCGCCGGGTACCCAAAAACCATCCTTGGCCCCCCCCAACTCAGGTCTCTGAGACCCCAGCTGCAGGCGGGGCGCCGCAATTCGACCCCACGGACCAAGGAGGCACCGGGGAAATACTACGAGTACCTGATCTGCCTTCTCCCACTCTACCTCGTACCACGCTGATGACCTCTTGCCGACGACGGCTCACATCGCCACATCGCCTCATCCAAATCCCTCAGGCATCGATCCTCGCCATTTCGCACCGCTCAGCCCACCTTTGATTGTCGAGTCGGGTTTGTTGCCATGGCCAGTTCAAGCTGGAAGAACAAGATCACACAGAAGCAGCTGGAGAAGAAAAGACTCAGCGACAAAATAAGCCAACGTCGCAGCAGACAGCAGTCCAAACAGGCTGTCATCGAACTTGAACAGCGGTTAAGTCTGCTCACCGCAGGCGACAAGGCCGCCCTCATCAACCGTATCCTTGACGACAACGCAGCGCTTCGGAGAAGGATATCAAGATACCAATCCCAAGTGCGGGACATTTTGATCAGCGGGGTGAGTTGTCTAGAGGCAGATGGGGACGCATGGATCGATATCGACCTCCCCAGAACACACGAATCGCCTGCTGGAGAGTCCGCGTCCAGCTCCCCTGAACCCTCCACCCCGTGCTCAACCGAGAAGGACAAGTGTTCGGTGAAGCTCGACAAGCCAAATCACCACCTTTTGAAGCTTGCGAGTTCGCCCGTCTCAATTTATTTCCAGCTCGCGGAAATCATGGGTCCGGAGACATTCAGCGCCGGGGTCAACACGAACGCGCTTTTCGAAGCTATGATGGCCTGGAAAGCTATGAACAGCTATTCAGCTTCCGGGGTTGGACTTGTGCTCAACCAATTCAACCTGATCAGTGAGCCGCAAGACCTGACCGTGGGTAAGTCGCTTCACACGTCCGAAATGCTCCGGTTCTGGTTTGAACTGTTGTTGTTTAGAGATGGTGAATCAGCGAGCGTCTTCCAAAGACCTATTTCCAGACCTACTTGAACACCTGGTCTACGGTCGCGACGTTCAACCTCAGCTTGCCGGAAACATTTCCAATGACTCGAGACCTCTCTCGACCATGCAACGACAGCGGCAGGCCGTTGCCTATTGTGCATACGAGAGTTGCCGACCGTGGCGGAAGCTGTTCAACTCCTCACTGGAGTACATCTCCATGTTTTGGGCGGAATACAAATTCTACTTGGTATAATAGATACCCTTTTCATGACTCCTCGTGCCATGTCGGCGTTGGCTGTCGTCTGACTTTCAACAGTTTCTTATGTACCCCACCACCGAAAACTACAATGCATGCCCACCATGGCGGAGGGCGGTGTCTTCACAGTTTCAGCACGATCACCCTTCTGTCATCGATTTTTTGGCCTGGTAAGACGCCCCATCGCCGTCTTGTTCACTGAAAGATGACAATGCTGACTTCGCACAATTAGGCCTCGGCTGAGGGAGCGTTTGCTCACTACCTGGCGACAATATGATCTGAATGACGTGATCGTCAAATTGGTCCAGAGCTTCGAGCTGCACAATGTGTCGATTGACGTGGGATCAGTCGTTAGGCTCAAAGCCGATATGTCTGACTTGTACCTGGACGACCAATTTGAAAACACGTTGTACAACCCGGAGAATCTCGTGGTCAACGCTCGATTCGCTGATTACCATCCTGACCTGGCGGAGCTCACTCTTCCAGAGAGTGCACCACGATCTCCGAAATCGTCGACATCATCAACACACTCCAAAAGAACTTCCACTAGCGCAGCATCTTCTGGCGGTCAGGGCACTAAGCGAAAGCGGCAGAGCTCCGACAACGGTCACATTCCCACTTCGTGCTGCGGATCCAATTCAGGAGCCCCCCTGGGCAAACCGACTGACTCAACAATAGAAGTGCCTTCAGCGAGTGCCCGGTGGGCGATGCAAGAGCAGAATGCTAGAAACGCATCCACACAACCTTTAGTGAACCATGAAATCTGGGATCCTTCCCAACCAGGGCTACCGACGTATAGAAAATCATCCCTTGTGGAGGCTACCACCTCCTCCAACTTCCTTAGACCACGTGAAAATGACCCCGCGGAACCTCGATCTCACACGGCCGGAACCATGCGCTCTGAAGAAAGGGTATTCCAGGACCCTGGGGACATTTCATCTTGGGGCCCTCCCTGCGAATCGAGTTATGATGCAGATTTCATGCTCGGCGACTGGGTAGGAATAACAGCCTAGCTGCTTTGGATGGAGAGAAACGGCGCGGCGTCAAGCGATTGTTGGCCGGAGATCCCGAGGACCTCCAGGTTCGTTTGGGTCAATTGAATCACACAACATGTGATTGAAGGCGTCTATGGGGAGGGCAAGAGAGCATTAATCTCTTCATTGCGTGTGATCAATGCCATATTCTTTCTGCCTTGTCTTTGGATCCTCTACAGTAAAACGATCGCACAAGGCGCCTGTTGTAAATAGAGCACAGAGCTTACAGTACAGGTCCAGAGAACAATTTGTGCCCTCTCAGACCTTGCCAGTCCCCCATTTTCATGGTGCCTGGCCTATATGGTACTCCAAGCATAGTCCACCGGAAGTATAACTCCACTGATATATTCCGCCGAATCCGAGACCAAGAAGACCACGGCACCTGCAAGCGCTTGCGGAGGAGACATCAAGACGCCCTGGAGATCGTGGATGGGTTTCATGACGGCGCCACCCTTCTGGTCCATCTTGTTCAGATCCACAGATTGCAAAATGCCTGCGGACGCCCCTCTGGTCAGAAAGCTAGATCATTTCTTCCCGAGCCTCGCTCACCTCCAGGACATGTGGCATTGCAGCGGATGTTTTCTTTTTTTGAATCTGAATGCGACCTGCTTGGTCATGCCGACCTGCCACCAAAATGAGTGTCCGACAACAAGATCCGGCAGAGGGAACCCTTGCGAGCCAGAGGATGCTCCGGTAACCAGCACCACCTGCCTCGTGGTTAGTGATATGGTCTGGTAGGGAGGCCTGTCGTCCCTCCCAGACTTGAGCTCGGTACCTTGTTTTCCAGCCCTTTCATTGTTTGATGTTGTGTAGTTGCAAAATAAAGCGTGGGTGCTAGGAGAATAGTCAAAAACGTTGAGCTTTCGTAAAGATGTTTCTGACGGAGCGATGCAAAGGCAAATATGCCCTGCTTCTGTGAAGGGTCGTAAAGCACCGGCTCGTTAAGGCCTCGATGATCTCGGTGATGGGTCGAGTCATGTGTAACTCTCGCATGGTCGTTAGATTTACGAGTTTCTGGGGGTCCTACATCTAGAAGCACGGTATGTACGGCCGATGGGCATAGGTGCGATGCGCGCGTTCAACAGCCATTGCGATCCAAGCGCTTCAATTCGGCCATCTGCAACGAGAGAAGGGGTAGATCTCAACATGTAATGCAACACTTCAGGACGCATGTACAGAGATGGTTGTAAGAGTTTGCTGGATTCTACGCACGCCCATCTCTGAGAATGATGGAACATCTGTACCTCGTACACGAAACCTGTTGTCCATCTACCGACATTGCACCTGATCCTGCTGACGCTCCACAACACCCATCCAGCACCTCGTCAGTCTCTATCGTCAATTGTTTCGCACTACGTGGTCGTAGCGAAGGTCGTAGCACTCGGAAGACGTCACGCGTTGTCCTGGAACTCCCAATGTTCGTCGTCGCTGTTGCGCACGTACGGCGCGAGTCGGGATTTGTCTCTGGCATGCTGTGCTTCTGTCCAACCATCGCCCAAGTACGACCAAAGGTTCTTACGCTTGTACCGGAAGTCGTAGTGTTCCCAGAAGACATCTTTCACAGTCTTGAAATAATGGAATCCCTGCTTTACATTAGTTCGGGGAACTGCTGTGTGGAAGAGGGGCGTGGTCTTACGGAGCCGCCCCAGATCCAGATTTTTCCTATGAGCATTGTGAGTCGTCAAAGTTTTGGGGTTCCGGGACAAACGTCGAGTCCAGCTTACCATCCCTAATGCCAGCTTTATACCAGCTAAGATAGTTAGCTTTGTGAACGGTCACATTGATGGAGTAAGAGTCTTACCTGCTGCAGTTGTCGTTCCATACCGACGTCTTGTGGTATTCGTCTGAGATCTCGGTCAGCACCAAACGCGCCAAAACCCGCCCGGTCGAGATGACGGACCAATATGTTCATAGAGCTGGTCTACCGGTTCTGGTTTGACCTCGATAGCCTTGATTCCCTGCCCCTGGATTCTGTGGAGGCATTTCATTATATAATCGACTTGAATATCGTGCTTAGGAGGATGTTAGTTCACTCAATAATTTCGGAACATGCCATTTACCGATACTAGGACGCTTCCCGCTGCCCAATTGCCTCTAACTCCATTTACCACGAAATAGTTGGGGAATTTAGGAACGGTAAGGGCCAAGTAGACTTTCGGTATCGGGTCGAATTCCTCGGCCATGTCGACTCCGTTGACGCCTTTGACAGTGCTGAAGTTCAGAGATTAGCTGTTGCATCAAGAAAAAGGGTAGTAGTTATTGCGAGACTTACAAGGTTGGAGCGAATGCGATGTTGAAGCCAGTTGCGCACACGATAATGTCGGCTTCGTGCAAGTTGCCGTCTTCATCGACCAGTCCTTCTGGCACGATCTTGGAAATCTCTTTGTGGACTCTCCTGACGTCTATCTGGAAGTTAGCATACGGACGTCTGGATATCTTGATCCTGCAACTGACTGGGTTGCGTGAGTGCTTCCAGATATCCATCACCTGGAGTCATGCGGCGACCTGTAGCAGCTTCATCAGCGTAGATTCCAAGTTTGGGCATTCATCGACATACAGCCTGGGGTAAAATTTGGAATGATCATCTTTTTGAGGTCCTCATGGCCCGGTCCGATACGCCGGAGCATCTCCTCGGTGACATAGGTACGGATGTTCTCGGTCAACTCTCCACCTAGAGTGAAAAGGCCAAAGTTGTCGTTCGCACGAACTTCAATATCTTTCCTATACTGCAGCAAGTGCTGAGGATCGTCTCGGAAATGTTGCTTCTCCTCTTCGGTGTAGGCGTACTGCTCTTCGCCACCTTTGACCATCACGCCGTCTCTTTTTGCCTTTTGTTCTTCGAGCATGTCCAGAGCGACAGCGGGATAAATCCTGCAGTGGTTCAGCCAAGTGAAACGTTGGGGGAAGCACTGAACTCTACCAAGTTGGATTTCGCATAAATGCTACCAACTCCTTGGCAGCTGCATTTCGTGATGTCAATATGGAAGTGACCAAGCTCGAATGGTAAATACTAACTCTTCTGCATTTGAGGAAGTATCTGTATAGCTGAGGAGCCAGTGCCAATCAGGGCGACCGTCTTGTCATCCCACTTTACAGCTGAGAGTCGTCAGTTCGAGAGGGAATAGTTAGGGTTGCGGTACTCACATTCGTCCCAGGCGGCACTGTGTAAGAGTTTCCCATTGAAGTCATGAAGTCCCGGAATCTTGGGCCCTGCTTCAACATCAGCCGACAGGTTACTGAGAGTTTTAGGACCTGAACCTGCATTTCCAGTCATTCAAGAAACCGGCGCCGTTGATAAAGACATGGCACCAATCTTTGAATCGGCGGCCCTCCGATTCAATTTCGACCTCATCTGGCAAAGGTGAGCAGGCTTTCGGCAAACGAATATGATCCGATCTCACATGTTCCCTCTTCTTCGGACCATACAGCGCTAAGAATGCGCGAGTTGAGCTTCATATACTTTTCAAGCTTGTACTTGGTAACAAAGTCTTTGAAGTATTGCAAGATCTCGGGAGCTCCGGCATAGAACTTGCTCCAGTTCGGATTCGGCTCAAAAGGATAGACATAAGCGTGCGCGGGACTTTGCGTGAAACCATTAGCTCCAATAAAGCAGCAAGTTTGAGGTTTCGGTGATAACTTACAGATCGCATGCGCATCCAGGATAACGATTCTCGTACCTTGGAAAAAGGTCAGTGCACGAGGGCGTGTGCGATGGTTCGTGGAGCAATCGTACCAGGTACCACCAACAGAAGGGTTTCTAGAATGTACAACTTTAGCGCTGACTTGTCCAACGGATGGGCTTTGCATAGACTCACTTATCATAGCATACCAAGTCGTAGTTCTGAAAAGACTTTTGCATCTTGTATGCAATCAGAATACCGGCTGCGCCAGCTCCGGCGCAAATGACCCTCAGATACGACGGTTTCGAATGATATTGAGGCAAAATCTTATACCCGGTGTCCCCATTCGGGGTTGTGCCATTCGTCTGGGGTTTTGCTTCGTGAAGACCATTCGGAAGAGCAGATTCGTGCATGGGCACATCATCTCTGTGGACCTGCTGGCCAAGGTCTCCCATAATGACCTCGGACATCTTGAAAGTGTGTCTTTAATTGCGAGGGCGATGGCCAGCTTTCGTCAAGGAATGGATGCAGGTGATCTAGATTTCGCTGGAATGGGTCTCAAGACATCTCTTAAATCGCGGCCTTGAAGACAGCTAATGGACTTCATGCAAAGGTGCCTCGGCCGCGCAGATGTTGGCGCCCGCCGACGTCGAAAGTTCACGACGCACTTGAGAGTCCACACACGACACACGATTCGGAAAAAACCAAGGATGTTTTCGTCCCCGACCATCACTTGAGAAACATGATTGTGCCGCCCTTCGAGGTGTGGCATGTGTGGTACGAGTGTCATTCATTCATTTGGACCAAGATCACGAGATCTTCGAGGAAAACCGTTCTTCGCTGGACAAGTTTGATTCTAGACATCATTTTCAGGCAGCCTCGACCTGTGTATTAGGTTTTACGAGCCGGCGGCAATGCGAGTTTCGCTACCTTTACGAACGACCATATCGAATTCGCCGTGCCTCCCGACCAAGAAGTTATATCGATTTTTCCAGGACATGACACATTTCCCATCTCTCAGAACCCCAAATGAGGTTTCATCCCCAAGTACAGCTTTTTCTTGTCTCCATGGGAATGCTCAATTTAACATGGGACGTGGGCTGTCCACTCCAGGCGGTGAAGTCTCGTTCTCATCAAAACTGGCCACCTAGAATGCCGATGCGCCATCAATGGGAAGGGCAGCGCCAGAGATGAACTTGCTCTCGTCGCCCAGTAGAAATCCAACCAGTGCAGCAACCTCTTCGGGCTGCCCGTGCCGCTTAATGGAAGCGTTGGCCATGTCGGCTATTCCCATGGCGTCTAAAGACGCTCTCAAGATTGGAGTTTCAATGGCGCCCCTTTGTTGTGAGATGTCAGCCTTCTGGCAACAGGACTTCGACGGATTCCTCTCACTTACGGACAGATACAATTCACGCGGATGTTGCGAGCACCTGCCTCTTTTGCAACGGTTCTCGTAAGTCCAAGGACTCCATGTTTGGAGGCCGAATAGCCAGTGTCGTAGGGTGCTGAGAGCAGGGACATCATGCTCCCAGCATTGACAATGCTCGCGCCGTCTTTAAGGCGGCCAGGTTGTAATTGTGCGCGAAGACAATAAAACAAGCCTGTCAAATTCACCCCAATCATCCTGTCCCAGTAGTCATTGGAAACATCCTTTATTTCTCTCTGGTTCGAGGATGCCATTGCTATCCCCGCAATGTTGGCAGTGCCATCCAAAGGTCCCAGCTTCTCGTGCGTGTCTGCAATCCACGCTTCCACAGCTCTGTCATCACGGACGTCGAGAGCGGTAGTCACGATCCTTCCACCTCCAGATCCGGCTCCTTTCTCCAATGAATTTGCGAGTTGGTCCAACTGAGACTTTTGGATATCGGCTAGCGACAGTGATGCGCCATGTTTGAAAAGATAGACTGCGACTGCTCGGCCGATCCCGGACGCAGCCCCAGTGACTGCGAAAGCCTTTCCAGAGAAGAACTGCGGCACAGACATTGTTTTCCGAGGATACGCCGGGTGAAAGATCTTGATCGGCGGGACTGTGGGCTTTCCATGAGAGGATGCAGATATATTCTTGTCGAAAATTGATCACCAACGATTGACCTTGAACTGGGATGTTTCAAAATTGCTTTTTCGGCCTCTCAACAGGTGAAAAGAGGGGGCGCTTCGGCCAGCGTTAGAGCCTGAAATGCTAAAAGGGGACGATTCGTTACTCTCTGACCAGCCCAGCAACTGACAATGGGCATACTATTAACCTCCAGCAATGCTGGGCAAAGTTACTGAAGTTACCGCTTTCGGACCTGTAGAGCTCCCAAATCGACAGGCCGTCTTTTACCTCCTGCATCATCGATTAAACCAGGTAGCAGCAATACGCCAGATGATCGATTCTCCGTTGAGCAACTGGCAACCTACAACACAAAAGAGAGGTTGCTGGTTGCTCTCCGTGGAAAGGTCTACGATGTGACAAATTTCTACTCAAAACATCCATAAGATGGCCCCTGCCTTGAAAGCTGCTAATACTTCCCTCAAAGCCAAATCAACGATTGCAAAAGGGTCAGGAGGTAGCCCATCAGGCAGGCATGCCCGATGAGGGCTTCAACTACATGCCCTTCGCTATATTCTTCTTGGCCCTGGTGGTGGTGGCTATGCTGTGCAAGCGATAAATGCAGATTCTCAGTCATTTCGACGCTGCTTGTACTTCAATCGAGCAATAGGATGACGGTTGTCATTTATTGAACATATACCTTTCAAATAGCCTCCGTGGCGATCATCTTCAACATCTCAGACAACGTGACTGTCGTGGGGCAGCACGGAGGGTATTTGCAGCGGGCCTGGAGAGTGCGTATGACACTTTCGAAACTAGCTGTCAATGCCTTGTACCTAGACGGTTGTTGCTATTGGACGAGATTACAGATCCTACCTTGACCGGGTGAAATCATAGTCCTTGGCGAGCTTAGTACGAAAGATCTTCTGGTGGAAGTCCACAAAATTTGCAACGACAACTTGCGAGCATTGACGATACGCTTGAGCCAGGTGCAGGTCTGGTACCTGGAGAGTGTCCAGCCCTTTGACGGGGGGTTTCCCATCAACTTTATTGGTGATGATTCCAAGGTGACTGGGAAAACGGTCCCTTATCTTACACCTGCTGCCCCGATCGACTGGCTTCAAGAGTAGCAGCATTGGAACAGCTTTGGCGGGTGGGCTTTTGGGATTTTGGAGAAGAGGAGGAGAAAGAGTAGTGTGAATGTAGGAAACGACGAAGAAATGTTCAGCTTTCGAGGTTCTGCGAGACCCATGTCAACCCCCTGAGAATTGCATACGTAGTATGCATGTCAATCTGGTGACCTGCGTCGTTTTCGCTGCGGCTCAGCAGTGAGATAGCTGTTGCCTGGAGGGGCTCGGTCTAACGTTCCAATCTGAACAATCCTCAGGCGACGTCGTCAACTACGACGTTTTGCGTCAACTCAGGGTTGGCAAATCCTCTGGAGAAATAGAGTGATGGCAAGTGATAGCAAGCTATACAATCGTCTCCGCTTACCTATATCTGGCCGAGTGGCCAATTCTACAAGCAGTTCTGTTCCCACATCCATCCCCAACCCAGACAAGATGGTATACACAGTGGTGTTTCTCTTCTCTAAACTATCACACCTTTCCAAGGCCGAGTTCGAGGACCATTACGAGAATACACATGTACCCCTGGTTTACAAATACGGCAGCAAAGACCTCAGGCCGCTCAAGTACGAGAGGCGCTATGTCGATCGTCAATCGCCCTTGCCCATCGGGTCATCGCCAGATTTTGACGTGATCACCTCAATGAGCTTCAAGGATAAAAAGCATCATGACCAGTGGTTTGAATCCATCACCGAAGCAGGAGGCTTCGACGCCACGAATCAGGACACGCTCTCATTTATGGATCCAACGACTGTTAGAAGCTGCGTCGTGGACTTAAGAGGCGAACTATAGCTTTCTCTGACGCTGGATTTTGTCTTGACTGTTGCAAGCAGTCAATGAAAGTTGTGAAGTCAATGGATCCAATCGTCATATGCACCAAACCGAAACTGCAAGCTGTATCGTCAAACAGCCCCGGGATTGAATCACTCGATGCTGTCCGACAACCTGTACGCTCGAGATATTCATTCGGATGACATCAAAAAGGTTCAGAAGATTGTATCTGGTGGTCAACTACTTGCTGAGCCAGTTCCATAGTCCCGCAAAATGGGTTGTTCGGCTGCGAATAACCGTGTCTGATATTCAGCCCATTCCTTCC
>WJFF01000138.1:0-15777 GCA_011800825.1 Fonsecaea pugnacius | reverse complement strand
AAGTCAGACAAGGCCCAAGAGTATTTGCTGGCATGTACCTATACTACTTGTCGCTCGCAAGATGCCCCTTTGTATCGCGTCTCTAACATCATGCCACATACTTGATCTGCAAACATCTGAGACAGTTCGCGATAGCCAGCACGATGGACGTCGTGGCGGCGATGTGCAAGAGCGCAAGGTAGTGGCGGCGATGGTGGATGGCGACGTTGATTTAGCAGGACATGAAGAGAAATTCTCTAGTGGGAAAAAGGTGATGCACCGGTTTGAACAGAGTGAGTAACTTATATGCCTTATTCATTTCCCAAGTCCTTGCCGTCTCCTTATGTACCTTGTTCTCCATTGCTGCTTCATTTGAGGATACATTGACCAACTCATGGAACGGAAAGGCAATGATAACATCACATCATATCACATCCCCTTATCCCTCCAAGTCTACTGTCGTCCTCATCGCACGCCTAGTCACTTCGTGTCATGACATTCGTAGTATTCCTTTTCGGTCTAATACTCAAAGTCGTCATCCACTCCAGTTTTGCCCGACTGTTCCTTCTGCATCACCTCCTGCTTCCTGTACATCTCTGCTACGTCTGCACTTGTTGTCGCCTCCTCCGGCTTCTTGTCGTCTCTCCGCTGGATGAAGCGGGGAAATCTGAGGCTTATCCCATTTTTGCCGCCCATCTCCTCGATCGCAGCCCGGTACCTAGGACTCAACGTAAGATCCGCAGTCTTCACTTCCCAGACATGCCGCGGCTCGAACCAAACGTCTGGCTGGTCATTTTTGACGGTCGAATGAGCGTAGAAGGGTTTAGGGCGCTCAATCACTATTTTCGAGAGCTCCTTGGCGAGCTCCTCGAGCAGTGACTCAGAGAAACCGGTGCCAATGTTGCAAACCGTTTCGAAATTTTGGGTCTCTGGATTGTATGCGGCAAGAAGGAAAGCACCATACCAGGATGTGCGCTTACCTTTGCCGTGGTAAGCTCCTAGGACCACAAGATCCAAGGAATCGCCTGTGCCAGAGAGATAGTCCTTCTTCACTTTGAGCCAGTTTCTCGAGCGTTTGGAAGGCTCGTAGGCCGATTCTTCCGTGTCGAGCATCTTCACCATCAATCCTTCGCAAGATGCTTTGACAGCGTCATCGAGTAGATGCTGAATCTCTTCGACATCCTTGGCATCGCCGTATTGGGCAAATTGGAATTCGCCGTCTACTGGCACGAAGGCATCATGCAGGAAGTCTCGTCTTTCACGGAATGTTTTCTGCACAAGCGCTTCACCATTATAAAAGAGCATATCGAAGGCAAAAACACAGACTTTGACCGTGACTTCAGATGTCTTGACGTCTTTGCGCTTCCGCGTCATTAGTTGTTGGAACGGTAGGATTTTCTTGTTTTGAGGGTCCCAGGCGACGGTCTCACAGTCCAGCACAAAACTCTTCGTTGTGGGCTTGATCCACGTATTGAGTTTCTCCAAGATGTCGGGGTACTTTTTGGACAGATCCTCAGAGTTCCTTGAGAACACGGCTGCCAGACCGTTGAATGCCTTTGGGTCTTTCGTCAGTGTGTTCTGCGCTGCTGGGTATTCGGACATGGCTTCCGGGGCAATGTAGTGGATCTGAGAACGCTCCCCGTCGTATTTGTATTCGCATGTGAAGGTTTTGCCGTCGAAGCGGTCAAGCACCTCGGTGATTGCCTTGGTCGGTTTGGCAAGCATGGGTTTCAGGGGCACCCCCGGCTGCAACTTGCATGTCTCGTGTAAGTGGAAAATACCATGTTCCAGCATGGCTGGAATGATGACTTCGTACGAGGGCAGCTGGCTGTAAACCATTTTTAGGGCCGCTTCTCCCTGCGCCAATTGATCCGTGGTGGGAACCTTGCCCTCCTTCGTCGCCTCGTGAGTGACAACGGCCTGCGCCAATGCAATGATGACTGTTTTCTCGGCAAGGCCTAGTCTCAATTTTCCTTCCAGGAAACGAACCAAGAATTTGGCCTCAGAAGGACCTCCTTTGTCCTGGGTGATATCGACGGTTTTACTCGTGGATGAGACATCTGCAGATGCCATGAGTTTATTGATAGCTCGAACTTTCTGATCTTGTGAACCTTGACCTTCCATCTTGGCAATATCGAGTAATCCATGATGGACGCCACGGACAGTCAGCGGTTTTGGCTTGAACATCTGGCTCTGCTTAGATTTGCTCTTGGCTGCAACCAGAGCGAGGTCACCAATCTTTTGGTGATCCGCCTTGATGACCGATAACGAGCGGCCAGAACTCTCTCCGATGGCTTTCATGATCAGCGATTCCCCTATTCCAAGTTCGATGCCAGCGTAGTCGGCGGCGAGCTTGTTCAGCATAAGTTGAACCGTAGGCAGGAGATCTTGGGGGGTCAATCGGAGTACTTGCTGAAGAAAGGCTGAACAGTAGGCCGTGATTTGTAGACGTTTTGTAGTGAGTTCGATCAAAGAAAAGGTTGTGCACAGTGCCGCGTATGGTACGGGCTCACCAGCCTTCCAATCTGGATAAGGATCTTTCTCTGTTGATTTGATGGTGGCTTGAATTTTGGCCACTTGCTTTTTGTCGACCTTGGGGTTCTCATCTTCACTTGCAGAGACATCATCTTCAGCTTCTGATACGCTGCTAGCGCGATCTGACGGTTCTGATTCCTCTTGTTGGGGCTTGACCGGTTTCGAAGACGCCTTGTCAGTGTTGGTATCGGATTCCGCTCTTGAGGCCACACCATTTGTCTTCGGGGATGCTTTGGGCTTGTCTTTGGACGCAGAAGCTCGCCTCCGTCTCTTGACCACAGGCTGATCATCAGACTCCTCGTCCTCTTCTGTGGACTCTAGCTTGTGCTTTCTGCTCGGGGAAGTGTCGCTTTCTCCCTTGTCATTCTCGACGTCGTCCACCTGTCCTTTTTCCGGATCCGGAGTCACATCATTCTCCTCTTCGGGTGGACCGTCCTCCTTTTTACCGTTGGAAGTCGACTTTTGGTTGAAGGAGAGAGTAGACTGGGTTTTGGATTTGTTGCCGTTTTGTTTGTTCCCGAGGAATTTGCTGCAGATGTCAGTGCTGGCTTATCATCACTGGTAAAAATGGTTGTGATCTTACCCAAGGGTCGACTGCCTCCCTTGTGGCATGTTGAGCTGTGGTCGTAGGTTGAGAGACTTGGAGCTGAATGTAGCGGCTCGAAACCGATGATTGACCAGGAGAAGCGGAGGATAGCACCGGGACAGAAATCTGAGGTGGAATGGAAATTGAGAAGGCAGTGAGTTCCTGAGAATCGCCTGAGGTCCGAGGACGCAACCTAATGGCGTCAATTTCATCCAGGTGAAGTTTGTAGCTGCGGCAATCACCTGCGTAGTTGAGATTTCAGTATAGCGAGAAGGAACGAGCGCGTCGTTGACGCGTGGGGTAATTAAGGTGATTAATTAGTTCGCGTCTGTGACGATTTTAAATGACGTCGTGCGTGAGAGATGCGCAGCCAGTTGGGGGCGGGATGCCTGCTGTGCCTGTTGCGCCACGTGTGTGCCTATGTAGATTCCTAGGCAAAGGCTTGCCATCTACAATGTGGTCAAGCAGTTCATCCATTCAAAATAGATCAGAAAAGATACTACCATTTCCTCCGACCCTTCACTCTCACTATCTGACATCAGCATTGCTCGGCGGCATCCAGACCTCTGGTCAATTTACAGTATAGCAGATACTGGCGTGGCTAACACAGTTCAACGCAAACTCATGGTTGTACCACTCCATATCGACACACCCTGAGCATTCGGCTCTGATGCTGCGACAGGCACCCCATGTCAGCCTGAACAGGCACCGTCTCACTGCCTCGTTCGACCTTTTCTACCCGCCAGCCTCAGCCATGTTAGGGTCCTCGGGGACTTTCCTCTGCGTCAGAGTCAGTTGTATCAACGTCGTTGCGTTCTTCCCTCTGCCGCTCTCCTTCAGACTCGCCTCGATTCGAATCCTCATCACCATATTCAGTACTATCGTAGTCGTACTCCTCTCCTCTGTCGGTAAACAGGTGAGCCGGATGAACAATCTCCTTCGACCGGTAGCACTTGAAGCACAGGAAAAACCCTCCGCACAGATCGCACCGGTAGTACACCCCGACCACAAGCTACGACGTTGTCTCCTTGTCAGCAAACATCTTTTGTCGTGCATGGAAACTGGGTAAATAGGGGCCAAGGGACTTTGAACTATCACTTACAGTTAAACATGAGTCGCAGTAGTAATTTTCGCTACAAGGTTTGGCTCTTCTCGCATGCCGTGATGAACTGTCCCAGTTTCGATTCAATGCGGCGGCACGCAACTCCAGGAAATCGATGATACTGGAAGGCAGGTTGTAGTGGTTCGCGAGCTTCAGCGCAGTCCACTTCCGGTCAAGGCCCAGACCTTCCGCGAAGAGATCTGCCCCGTGGTGCAGCAGTTCTTCGAGGATCTCTTGTCTATTATCAGATTGGGCATCCCAGAAGGTGCATTTCCGCATAGCCCAGAGGAACGGTGTCCATTGATCTCTGTCCTTGGAGTTGACAACATCCAGACCCCTCTCTCTGGCCTTGTCTAGGACATATCGAACTAGATCGAGTCGGCCGCTGACGACCGCGAGATGGAGAGCGCCCCTGCCCATCTTGTCAGGCTCGAAAAGCTGCGCGCCATGTTCAGGCCGGCACAGCAGCTCCACCCGGTCGATCGATCGGTAGAGAGCGTAGTGGATAGCCTGGCGGCCGACCTTGTCAACGCTGTCGACCTTTGCGCCCCTTTCCAACAGCAGCCTTATCACTTCCATGGTGCCACTGAGGACCGCCACGCTCAGTGGCCCTCCCCACCAGTTGCTAGTCAAATTGGCATCCGCCTTGTACTCGGCGTCGTCAAGCAGGTACTTGATGATGCTATCTTTTTCTGGACCCGGGTCGCGTAGCAGCGCCGCCTGAAGTGGCGTGCCGTTAACACCCGGGTGGACGATGTTGGTGTCTGCGCCATGCTTGCACAGCAGCTTCACCATGTCCAAGGACGCCATCCGGCAGGCACGTATGAGCGGCCCGCCATGTGGACCGCCAGTGATGTTGATTCTTGCGCCTTTGAGGATCAGGTATCGAGCAATCTCCAAGTTGTCTTGCCATGCCGCGCTGCAAAGAGCCGTATAGCCATCATTGCTGGCACTTTCTAGATCGGCTCCTCTGTTGACAAACGATTTGACAATGGAGTCGTCATCTTCACGGCGGGTGAGGAGAACGGCTCGATTCAAAACTGAGTACCCGTACACGTCCTTGGCCTTCTCCAGATCCAGGTTGAACTCTAGCAGCAATTTTACAATGTCTTTTGCACCCCCATTGACGGCGTTCATAAGCTCTTCGCACCCCTGCGAAGGAAGGTTCCGTGGATCTGCCCCGGCGTTCAGCAGCCGGCCGACGCATCGAGTGTTCAGTTTGGAGACGGCCGCGCTCAAAGCCTCCTGTATGGCGTCGGGGTTGATCCTTTGTCTGTGCTCGAGTAGCGCCTCGAGAACCTCTTCTTTATCCCACTTTGCTGCATAATAGAGACAAGTCCATCCATTCTTTGTCTTAGCATTGATGTCTGCTCCCTTCTGGATCAACAAACGTGTGGTAGTTGCATCGTCGTAGGCAGCATGGATCGGCCGCCAATCACCATCATCGTCTAGCACCTCTAGGTCTGCTCCCGCCTCGATCAGAATGCGAGCAATGCCAGAGCTTCGAGCATATACCGCGCGAAATAGCGGAGTGGCACCGTTCCAATCGCGCTTGTCAAGCGGCGCTCCCGCGCGAACAAGCAGGCGTAAGCTTGCTTCTCGCTGTTCCCTCACCGCGACATGGATGGCGCCTTCAAGTGTCTGGGCATGCTCTTCCGGAGAGCAGTGTTCACGGCCGGCGGCGAGGATCGCGTCGATGGCTTGTAAGTCCCAGTCCAACACGATGCCACACTCGAGCAATTCGGCATAGGCACCTCCTGCGAGTGCCCCTTCGGCTTTTAACATGTCACCATATGCCAGTGAGAACCCAGACTCAATTGCGCGCTTCAAGGCTTCGAGCAACCTGTCCTCCTCCGGATTGACAAGGTCCCCGATATGGCTCCAGAGAGCATTCCAGCACTTGCGGCGTCTCATGGTGATTACCGCAGTCACCCAATCCACGACAGCTTCCTCCTCGAAACCAGCCGGTTTTAAAGTCGTCAAGACCTGGTCCAGGATACGATGATGTCCAAATTTGATCGCAAGCGCTGCACACGCTTCGAACACGTCCGCCACATCCGCCACGTCCACGAGCTCGGGATGAAACACTGTGGCCTTGGTCAATAAGTCGACAATTTCAGCATGCCCGAATTTACAAGCAAGTTCCAGCGCCGTCTCGTTGTGTTCAGTCTTGAAGAAAATGTCATCATAGGTGACAAGGAGTTTTGCTGCCCCAACGTTGCCTCTAGAACAAGCGTGCTGCAGGGCTGTCAGTCCAGCAATCGTGGCATTTTGTTGGCCTTTCCCGATTGCCAGAGGTAGAAGCTCTTTCACAACAGCGGTCTCTCCAATCGATGATGCTCGACACAGGAGGAGACTTGGGTCTTGAACCGTCTCCTGGTTTCGAAGACCAAGGCTGATCAGTTCCGTCGCTACTTTTCGATTGCCTGACTGGATAGCGGCAAGCATCACGTTATCCCAAGAATCAGAAAGAGAGCCTAGCTTCTCGATGATTCCGAGAGCAGTTTCCAGCTCACCGTTTCCCGCTGCCGCTTCAACTGATTGGACAAGCTTGTGGTAAAGTAGACCATCAGCAGGTTTTGAACAACCTTGTAGTTGTACATCGGTCACCTGGAACAACGCTTCTGAAAGACCATGGCCAGCGAGAATGGCAAGAGGGTTATCTTCCGTAATGCTGCCCCGGGTAAAAGGGTTTTGGAGCTCCCAATACATCTTGGCCCAGTCCGCGAAAGGGCCATTGTCCCAGAACTCGAGAAACTGATTGGTGCAATACGGTCTTCCAGCCTCAGAGAGTCGAGCATGGCGAGGCCACCATCGCACCGCGTAGTGCAAAAAGGTGTGTCGCTGTTCGACCGCAATAGCCGCCCTGCCTCCAGGCCACTCATCTGTAACGGAATCACCGCCTCGAATGCTGATGATGTGTTTGAGGCAGAAGTCTGCTATCTCCTGGTGAGCCTTCCATGTGGGAGTTGTGAGCGGAGATTCGTCGGCCAACAGATATCGACGAAGGTGTCTATGGGCAAATTGGACCTCATACCCGTTGGCCTGTACTAGACCGCCCAAGCTGGACTGTATCCTTGGATGTAAGCTGAGGGTCGGTGTCTCGAGTAGCTCGAAGTTCTCATCCTGTTCGCCGTTGCGTCGGGCCAAATCATTCAGCTCAAGAACGCTCAATGGGCGAAGCGAGTAGAGCAATAGGTTCAAAATGCCATGTAAGAACCGGTCTGTTGCCAGAGGTAGAGAGAAAAGAATGGCTTTGAACACAACTTCGGGGTTTACATTGCTCGATCGAAGGTCTCGTAGGGCCGGAGTATTCAGACACGTATCAGATTGCCGGGTTCTGTACCAGTTGATAACCATTGATCGCAGATCACTGTCTCCCCTGCATGCTTGGAGGAGATGAGAAAGCTGGGTACGAGCATTTTCTGTCATGGAAGTAGTCTGCGCCAGTCTCAAGAAGTCAATGTCGAGATGTCCAGCTAAGTCCCTCTGATCTGGTCGATGAATGATTTCGGTCTTCTCCACATTGTCAGGGGCAGTTTCGTTGGCAGTTCGCTCTAGATCTTTGGTACAATCTTGATGCTCGGGTTGACGGGTCGCTTCAACCTCGACGCCAGCCTTTGGCCAGAATGCCGTTTGTTCTGGCTGTGCACCTTCGAGAGTGGTGACGATGACCTTGATTCTGACCTCGCATTCGTCAGCCAGGTTATTGACTTTACTCAGGAACCAGTCGCACGACGTAATATTGTCTTGTAGGTTCCCCAGCACCAATACAACGCCGTGATCTCTTGCACCAAGGTCTAGGAGGCTCTCCATGAAGACCACAAGCAGGTCTTCTCGATTCAACCATGCGAATTTTTCCCAAAACCCAACCAGTCTCCTCCCGTTGGTGGCTTGCTCACCTTGGTCGTTGTGACTTCGGCAAAGCATCTGAGTCAAGAATAGATACAGCATGGATTCGATGGAGTTGCGCCGTGTGTCGGACGGTCTGAATTCGTAGTAGAAACAAGTCGCACCCTGGCGACTTGACGCTTCGCAGTCGTCCAAGAAGTGGAACAGGCATTCTGCTGCTTCAGTGGCAGCCTTGTCTGAGCCGAGACGAATCAGAAGAAGTTGTAGTCCATCAGCTTCCTTCCACTCCTGGAAATTCTTCTCAGTGGTGATCCATTCGTATTGTCTGAGATCTTTAGATGACGCATTCAGCGAATATTGTGGAGGAGATTGGGACGCGAGAGACAAAATGTAGCCTTGGTCATCACCTGTCAATCATTGTCTATCAGCATGTCTCCAAGACCCATGGCACATGACGTTTACACGAACCGCAAGGCCATACAACCCGTTTCAATAGATCATTGAAGCCGACAGTCCCACGAGCAATTGTCAGATTCTGGTGGGACATTTCGGTCGCTAGGCATGCTTCGAATGGGAGTCCCATTGTGGCAACGGATTCGTCGAAGATCTTTTCTTTCCAATTAGTTACTGGCGTTCACTTTGAAGGAGCCTTGCGATAGATGGTCGCGACTTACTCTTAGAGCTAGTTCACTATGGCATGAGAAGACGCTGATCACTCCGGCCCAAATCGATAGCCTCGACTCAGCAAAAGCAAAGTTGACATCTCGGATCCAATCCGGCATTCCAAAGGTAACTGCCCAAGAATCTGACTCACTGATGGATCCGAAAATCTGAAGATTCAAGAGCTTGACCAGATCTTTCCTCAGCTCATAGGATCCATTGCTTCGATGCGGACAGCCCAAGAATACCTACTTACAATCATCAGCAATGGTTAGCATAGCGACTGTCTGCGCCTCGAGTTTATCTCACCATTGCGCTAGTATGCAGGAAGACACTGGCATATTTCCCAGAACTTTGGCCGGCCAGAGAGAGCGCCTGGAGAAGGGTTCAGACAGGTTAGGGCCTCAAATGATTGAGCGAAAAGGCAGTTGCCCTCACTTCCTTGACCAGAGTGCCTCCGACATCATGAGCGATGAAGACGAGACTGCAATTCTGTATCCTTAGCATTAGTGAGGGCTGGTGTATGTCCTGTCATGACGATGTGTAATCCCTCCATCACATGGCGGCAAGCAAACATACCTCTCCGTTGACCGTCCTTCGCTCAACCAGGGCGTCAAGGAGACGTAGCGCTTGACGCCTAACGCCCTTTCTGGTAAATATACCACCAAAGTTATTTGCAACGGCGTAGTTGAATTTCGATACTCGCTTCCTCGTAGAGGAAGTGAATGTCTCAGAGGGCAGAAAGGAATCAAGGTTGTCAAGAACAGAGCTCCAATATTCCGAATGATTCTTTCCTAGACCCGGAACAATAACAACACTTGGGAAGATTAGCATATGAGCAATTTGAATAGAGCCTTACGAGCATACTCGACCGAAACTTCACCCTCGCCTTGCTCTAGAAACGTCAGGACCGAATGGCTGTGTTCCATTGGAGCTCTTGTGAGGCAACGATGGCATGTCAGGTAACAATCGTTGAGTAGCAATTTGGCATTGCTCGGTTTCCATGAAAATGGTGTAGTGTCAAGAGCACTCGGCCGAACATTTCCTCCATGAGCCTCCAACAATTGACAGACGCACAGGCCACTTCTGCGACGGCTAGTGACCAAGCAATGATCTAGCTTGCATAGAGCATGTGGATTGACCTGTTTTTGAGAAGGGGAATGAATGACCTTCATACTAGCCAGGCAAAGGGGTCCCGTTCCCCAACCTGGCAAGTTGCATATGGGGGCCAAAAGCCACAATGCACTATGTGTCAACTCGATGTGGATGGCTGGGTTTATTGGAAAGCAAAGCAAGGATCCTGAAGTACCGAGTATGCAAGCCGCTGACACGTCCGGTTCGAGATGTGATAACGAACAGAATACCGAGTACTAGTAAAAGTAGCTGCATTGATGGTGGCTGGGCTCGAGATATTCTTGGTTCGTTCTCGCCCCCACGACTATTCGTACTCATATCACCTACTCGTCTGTGTTCTCTCGCGGCTTCTTCTCCTTAACAGCATCGTTCACAATGGTCGTAACAGTAACATCAGACAGATTTGCCAGCTTCAACTTCACGGGATTCCCCAGGTCCTCAGTGTCATACACCTGTAGCTTGTTCGTCGGCTCCCTCTGTGGATCGAAGGTGACAGGGTCGTCCTTGGGACTGGATTTCATAAAGGATAAGGCTGAGGCCAGCCAATTCGGATATATCCTCACAGTGAAGTGGGCCTGGAACTTTGTCCAGTCCTCGCGCCCTAGCAATATGGCGGCCTGCATGCTCGTCGGTACTCCGGCCCCAGTGCTTTTGTTCTCGCGCAAAATCCAGGATACGCTGTTTGGTTTGCCATAATTGCGACCCTCGAGAAGGATGAAGCCTTGTAAAGTAGTAGCATCAGAGACGTCTCTTTCCACTCGCTTTTCGCGCTTGAGCTCGGCCAGAACTTCTACCCCCGTGACATTTGCACCAAGTTTACCACCAACTGATGTGTTGACCGTCTCGCGCTGCGTCGTCGGATGGACGCTGAAAAAGCCCTCGGGATGCATGCTCGCAACCCACGGCTTACAGTCCTCATCATCCTTGGGCGAGAAGGTGACTTGAATGTCGACTTTCTTTATGCGGTGATTTTGCTCGAGTGGCTCGAATCGAAACTTGAGGACAATAAGGGTGGCGAGATCCTCACAGTTGCGATCGGCGGAATAACGCCCGTGAACAATGTCCGTACAGAAACAATCCACGTAGAATATCCCTTTTCGCTGAATAACGTTCGAGCGTTGGTCTGGATCGTCGGGATCGTTTTCGGTGCGGAAATATCCCTCGGAATCTCCACCTTCGCTCAGCCTGATCGAGAATGATTGTGGATAGGCCTCGGAGTCAGGGTCGTTAGCTGTGTTTCCGGCACTGGGAGAGGAATCCATGCCTTTTTCAAATGCAGAGGGTTTCATGCAGAGGAGGGTGTCTCAGTTGTGGATGGCAGGACGGCACGGTCTGAAATACCTTTGGCCTCTTTCGCTCACACAGCGGACGGCAGAATGCGCAGTGCATGCATCTCCTCCCATGGTAGTGCGCAAGTGACTTGTTTGGTATCGCACCCACGCACCCTGGCACCCCATGACACCCCAACCAGCCGAAGACTATCAGTAAGCTTGCATTGGAGTGGAGATAATGTCTACAGTCTCTCCCAAAGATGGCTAGCATGGCCACATGTCTTCAAGCCTCTAGACTTTTCTCCACACCAAGCGCTGTTACGGCCTACGACAAATGAATACGCACTCGAAATACTGCGAACGCTCAGCCGCACGTATGAGGTACAATCCATGACAATACCGGGCGAGCCTTGAATGAAGATCCGATTGATAAAGAGCCTCAAGAGTCACGCGGCGTATGTGTCATATCTCGCAGCAAAACGTGATCAATTGATTTGTTCATGCTCTATTGAGACAATTAGGCTCTTCGAAGACTCTGAGAGCTTCACACTCTAATGTAATTACTCGATGACAGCCGTTATTTCAGAATACATTTTACAAGCTACTCATGATGCAGGATACCTCCCGCTCAACTCTTGAGGCTCAGACAACCCAAGACCATGATCGAGATCCGCCGAGACTTGCAACCAGCAATGTGACACGATGTGGATCGCGCGGTACGAAAGAAGAAGGAAATATGGACCCCATAGAGACTCCAAGACATACGATGAAGATAAAGCACCTTCAGAGAAGCCAAACAGGTCAGATGGCGGCCTGTGGTAGACACGATACACTGGGTGTGGCAGGCGGAGAGGAAGAGGATACTCTGAAGGAACTGGAAGAATTCTGGGACGAGCCAACCGAGGATTTCGATATCAAGCAAGCGCTGCAAGAGATCAAGACTAGAGTCCTCCGAAGGGAGATTCAAGTCGACACCGAAGAGCAACTGCGGGCATTCTTGAACAGTGAGGATGCGTACTACGTTGGGCTCCCCACAAACAATGAACAGGAAAACTTTCTGCACATGCTGGCTTCTGACGCCCAGAATAGATGCCTCGTCAAATTCCTAGCCGACGTACGGAGTCAACTCATGTTCGGAACGGATCGATCCATGTACTACCCACTCCATGTCGCCATCAAAGAGAAGAATACGGACTTCATCACAGCCGTGCTTGCTAGCGAGTTCAGCGAGACAGATAACATGAAGAAGGTGCTTTCACACAAAGGCGGGTCTAATCCAGGGAACTGTATTCACATCGGCATCCAAGTCGGGCTCGATCCGGCACTTATGATCAAACTGATTGAGAAGTCGGACGGTGCTACGCTCGCAGAGCAGGATGGCGCCGGGTTGACGCCACTCCACTGCGCTGTAGACTACAGAAATTGCAGGAAAGGTCAATTCGAGGTGGTCCAAGCGCTCTTGAAGTATGGTGATGCGGCTCTCGACAAGGAAGGTAGCATTCATGGGTCGTTGTCACCTTATCAATACCACGAAGAAACGAAGAAGATCGAGAAGAAAAAGCTCGAGGAGGCCGAATGGACAAAAAGACAGAATGATGGCAGAGGTAGCCAGCAGCCACGAATGGGAAACGACAACCGTGGTGTGCGTGACCCTTCTCATTTTCAAGATGCTGGTCAGGTCGATCTCCGGAAGACTGCCGAGGACGACAAGGATGACGCCAAAGAGCGAAAGAATATGGTCGATCTTGGCCCACGAGGATACGGCGCGCGCAGACAGTCGAATGCCATTCGAGCCGATTCAGTCGAGTCTCGAGTCAAATCACCGACAGTTGGTATACGTATCCCGACAGGGGGAAACTCATTGACGCCACCTCCACCAACCGACCGTGTCTCGTTCCAGCCAAATACTACCGCGGTGAATCTAGGTAGACCAAGAAAGGCCGTGCGCGCATCACGTCCAGGTGCCGTAAGAAGATCAGTCGGATCCCAGAGACTCCAGCAACCCGAAGCTCCTCCAGATGACGAGACCGCAGATGAGATTTCGAAGGAACTGAAGTTACACTACCTTCGAAGCATTTTTAAAGGCTCGGCTTACGCGAGGTCCGTAGAATTTGCGGACAGCGACAGGCCAGAGCCTCGAAATCATGACAGGGCTGTCAGGTTTCTGTACGGAGACAACAAAGAAAGTAAGGAGCTCTTTACCAACATTCGATGGTGCAGGTGTTCGTGCTAATCAGAACTGATGTTCAGACCGTCACATATGCTTTAACTTTCTCGACGGCCCTTCGAAGATGACAGCCAACAAATTCAGGGCGACGTACGGGGGTTTTAAATTCGACCATGTTCTGCAGTATGTTGGATTCCGTCGCCTGGAATTTATGTCGCCCGAGGTGGCTCCTAGAGGGAGTGGCCTAATGTCTAAATCGGCTGCTTCCACTGGGAAAGGAAGAAGAGATATGGAGGTCCCATTCAACTGGCTTCATGACAAAGGTGTCACCAACATCATAAAGGTCATTGTCGACGACTTGGAGCCACCTTCCCACAAGGACGAGTCAATCCAGAATGCTTTGAAAAAGTTTGATATTGAGATTCTTGACTGGAGAAAGATTGACCTATGTCCAGATACAATCTGCACATCCTGTCCCAATCTCCGCGAAATTCACCTCTGGTGGAGCGGAAACAATGGGATATTGAGAGCGTGGAGTGAACCAGAAGGGTTGGCGAGACTGGAACGTCTGGAAGCCATACAGATTCACCAAACACAGGTAAGCTCTTCCAAAGATCCACCGCATGAAGAAGATGTTGAGCTGGGCATCTTGCAGGAATTAGAGTCCGAGTCTTGGACAGACATGAATATCGCCACGTTCCGTAGAAGACTGAGGGACTTGAGAAGTGCTCAAAACAGTTCTCGGAAAGCCAGCGACAAACTGCCACAAATTCGTGTTCCGGACCCAATCAAAGCCATCGATGGACCTACCCAGCGACCGACCGGGCTACACCCCAAAACGGACCCTAAAGTTCAGCGTGAAACACATAAGTGGTTGCACATAATGGACACGTTTGCCGATGGGGTATACAGGATCAAACCAGATCGCGATGTAGATTTCTTCAAATCTCTCCCGGCAGAACTCAAGACAGACGTAAGAGTCGCATTGATTGACGACGGCGTGCAATTTGGCCATGAGAGTCTGCAGGAAAAGATACAAGACGGATGGAGCTTCGACGACGGCTATGATGGCATTGATCTCCCCGGAGCGAGACGGCCTTTCCATGAATCAAGCACCGGTCATGGCACTCTTATGGCCAATATGATCTGCCGCATCTGCCCGAATGCTAAGATATTCGTCTGCCGGCTGAACGTGTATCCTGGAGATGGCACCAAGTCCCTTTTTTCTGCGAAGAGTGCAGCCGATGTTAGTTCCCCAGACAGCGTCGCCCCCAACACTTTCCGAAAATTGTTAGCTGACACCGAATATAGGCCGCTGAATATTGCGCAACTCGAGGATTTGACATCATCTCAATGTCATGGACAATCAAGAAATCTATATATACACCAGAAACTGCGAACGACTGGAAGGACCTCGAACGGCTAGAAAAAGCCTTGGACGAGGCGTGCAAGAATGGTGCTCTTCTGTTTTGCTCTGCGCCGGACGAAGGTGGCGTCTCGGATGAGAAGTTCCGTACTTATTATCCTGTAGGATGCGACTCGTTATCCAGCCGCATTTTCAAAATCGGAGCGGCTACCTCTGCCAATAAGGAAGCGGATCGCACGGGAAAGTCTTCGCAACTCGACTTCATCCTTCCCGGACATGAGGTCAGAGAGAGAGGAAGCGATGCAATTAAGGTTGACGACAGCCTTAAGAGCGGATCATCGGTGGCAACGGCCTTGGCGGCAGGCCTCGCCGCGCTCGTCATCCACTGTGTTCGCCTCGGCGCCATCGAAACCATCCGCGCACGCACCACCAGACGCAATAGCGAAGTGAGAAAGGTTGAAGGTGACACCTTGAGCGAAGACGGCGCCAAGTCCGAGGAGAACACAAACGAGGACCTCATGACGGCGTTGGAGGCGGTGGCGATCAAATTGGAAGACTTTGCCGATATCAAAAAGTTTGAGCACATGATGCGTGTTTTCGCAAGCATTCCACGACAGAGGAAGACGGGGGAGACTTGGAAATACTTGGAGGTGGACAACACTTTCGAAGGGCCGGGAAAGACACTGGTCAACAAAGAAGTGAACGAGAGCCAGAAAATTCTGGCGGTGACCAAGCTTGCCATGAACTTTGTGAGCTCCGGCTTGTCAAAGTTATGAGGCACAGTTTGTCCGGTCGGGGTCGTTTCACGATGGCTTTCTCATACAAAACCCTATATGCATGGTCGTGTCTAAAGGCAAGGAATCCGAAGATGCTCTGCAATTGACGAGGAAGCTCTCTTGGTGTCCAGTGTTCAGCCTCGGCACTCCTAATCAGCGATATCAGGACAATAAATGCCAAGCCCGCCGGCGCCTTAGCTCCTCCGCACGTGAGTCTCCGCCGGCCACGCTTTTGGTGTTTTAGCGTGTTTATTTCGCCAAGCCGGAAATATTCGAAGTCCTTAAATCGACTTCTTCCCCGCCCCAAGTGCCCGCCCCCAGACTTCCGACCCACCTTCGCTCCCCTCCC
>WJFF01000137.1:64214-97415 GCA_011800825.1 Fonsecaea pugnacius | reverse complement strand
ATTCCCGATCATTGGAAAGTCCAAGGCATGCGCCACCTCCCAGAGGGGATTCCAATCCCAGCCGTCTGTCATGTACCCAGGTCCTCTCCAAGGGCGGCGGTTGGTAACTTCATCCATTCTTGCCACTGCGAGCCCAAGTCCCCGCAGATAGACTCGATGAGGAACCGGCCACTATCGCCAAACAGCCACAGGTCGCGGCACCGGTGCAGCAAGACGGCATAATGCGCGAGGATGATCAGTGCTTCCGCCTGCCTGCGGCGCAACAGGTCGACGTATTCGGACGTCACAAGCGCCGGCCAGGCAAGCACCGTAGGCACTGCAATCTTGGTCCCCGCGGCAGCACGCTGCGCATTGAAGACCCGCTGGAGATGGGATATGGATTCTTGATAAGCCTTGCGAGAGCACAAAGCCATGTCTGCCGCGTTGATCATGTCCTCAAGTGCGTCACACTCTGACCCGTTCGCATCCGTTGTGTCCATGAGCGCTTGGGTCAGTTTCAGGCGCGGTCCTAGCTCCGACTCGAGTAGCAGATCCCGACTTTCGTCGATGACGGCGAGCATACCCCGGTAGACATCCAGACAATGCGTGAACCTGTCGACGAAACTTTCGAGACTGTCTCTCTGGTAGTGTAATGTTTCACACAGCAGGTGGAGTCCGAACCCAGACGAGAACACGAACATGCGAACGCAATTGGCGCCCGTCACTTCCAGCACTGTATTGGCTTCGTTGAAAAGACTGAGAGCGCGGTTTTGTAGACCCGTGGCATACTCGCGGTAGATGCTGCGATTGTCCGTTCTTCTTGTGCTGAGGTGGAAGGCCGACATGGCGAGCATCTGGTGCATCAGATACGGGGTCGCCAGAGCATGTCTTGTATAGATGCTGGTGGTCATGAGATCTGGTCGCCCTGGTTCCTCGATGGAACGACATTCCTCGCTGAAGAGGTTGTTGTAGAGCTCGATATGCATCATGTTTACGCTGTATGGATCCAGCGCTCCCTGGTTATTCACGGTGTGCTCGGACCATGGTGTTGGAGTTGGCGTCGACACCCTAGTGGAGGAAACGACAGATGGCGCTGCTGATGTGTGGGAGAAGGCAGGTATGATATAAGGTGTGTCGTTATCGAGAAACGAACACCTGATCTCTGCCGAGGCGCAATTGACGCATATTGGCTGGTTTTGATCACACTTGAAAATTGGTCAATCCTGGTTTAAGTGGCTTTGACAACCCTGAATGGAGGTACCTTTATATGCCGCCTTTTGCAACCAAGACATCCGTTTCTGGACTTCTTGTGAGGCCGACGAGACATAGGTCGGTATAAAATATGCAGATGCTCGCTAGAATGTTTCGACGCAATCTAGTGTCCTTGGGGGAATACGGCATGTTTCGGAGAAAAGATGCACCCTTGAATATGCTTACATTTAAATTAGGTCGAGCACACAATGGAGATAAAAAGTCAATCAGGAGCGTACAATCGTACAAATCTCAATGTATAGACAGATTCAATTTGGCCCTCTATACCACGTATACATGCGATACGAGAAAGACGCAAAGCTATTGAACAGTAGGATTGATAAAGAGGCACGAGGAAGGTACAGCGACTGTTGCCTGGAGGAGTTTATCCACCGTGCCAACTTGGCAGAGGGTCGAGGCATCATCATCTTCTCGTGGTAATCAATGGGAGCTGCTCTGTGGCGGAATGGCGAGGACCAGGCAGCAATTTTCTACTATCAGACTCGAGACGAGATAGCCGGTTGGGTTACATACAAGCCAATATCAATTGGCACCACTTAAGGCACTTCTGGAAGAGGAATAAGTCTTTTCCTTCTACAGTACATATCATAAGCCGGCACCTTCATTGGGTATCATGTCTCGAGCTGTTCTAATAGCTTCTCTTGCGCCAGTTCATTCCTTGCCTGGTATCGTCCTCACTGTCGTAGATTACCAACCCATCTGGTATAATCTCTGATCAATCCAGAACACCACTTTCTCTTAACCCGGCAAGCAGCTCTGGTTCCAGGAACCTCTTCACATCCACATCTTCGCTCAATCCTTTCCTTCGTCTCGTCTTGAGCACAAAGTCTCTCGCCGCTTGCTGAGGCGCAGCCATCTCCAGCGGTCTTATGCGTATGCTTTTGTCCAATGGATCCCCGGGTACGACATCCCACCGGTCAAAGACTAGTGACACACTGGCTGCTCCTTGACTATGGATCCGCAGGTCCGTTTCGAATCCAAAACTGTCAATCACCGGGAGAAGAGCTTTGGCTGCATATAGTGGCGTCCCCGCCACGGGTCCATCAGAAACGACATGTCCACGCCTCTTCATCAACACTGTGTAAAGGCCTGAAATTGAGTCCGCCGGGCCGGTCATATGTACGCTGTAGATTGGCTCCATGAGTCGAGGGCTAGCCATTAAAAAGGAACTGTAAACTGCACGTCGAGCAGTGGGGATGATTTGCCCTCCGCCACGGAAGATAGGCTCCGTAGCTAGGTCAGCTCCTGTAACACGGAATTTGGTGTTGCGGATGGGTTCTTCGCAGAGAGGTCCTTCTCGCGTCCCCCACGAAAAGCCTTGCTTGATGCTTTCTTGCACAGACTTGAGCAGCTTCTTATCCGTGGTCGAAGGTAATGTATCGTCACATAGAATGTTGGGCCCCATCTCGTCCGGGCCAAATGCCCATATTGATCGAGCCGCCAGTTTATCCCATTCGTATTTCTCTTCGAAGAACTTGGCAACTTTCCGGATTGGATCTCGAATTTTGACATTACCAGCCTCGATGTCCTCGGCGATCCCATCATCTAGCGGTTCAGCGATCATGGTCAGTTTGTTCTTCTTATTAGGCGTCAACGCGTAGCACATGATAGCGCTTGTCTCGGTCACGGTTTCGCAGAACCGAGTGACAGGATCCGAGACTTTGATGTCCATCTCTGAATATAGCGTTCGCAGGTCATGTAACACACAATCCATGTATAGTTCCCCCGTTCCTAGGACAACGTGCTCCCCAGACTCCTCGACTTTCGTGGTAATCAACGGATATGACTTGTTGATCTTACGCAAGCCTTCGAGCATCTTGGGAAGTTCGGACGGATTGACGGGTTCAACTGCGACTTTAAAGACAGATTCTGTGAAGTGGCGTATCGGCTTGAAAATGTAGGCATCTTCGTTCTCGGGGAATTTCTCAGAAACAACCGTGGCTGTCTTGACGATAGAGTTGTCGATTCCAGATAGCAGTACGAGGTTCCCCGCAGGAACACCAGAGACGGGAATGTTATACCGCGAACAGGCGATTTGCACGCCCATGATAGTCGCCGTAGTCGAATCTTCCTCGTCTTCGAGGCTGTATGCCTCCCCAAGCACTCGAACCACCTGATCCGGTGATGCTGTACCAGACATAATGCGACCAAAAGCATTGAATGTCTTGGCATCTGTTGAGCTGAAGAGTTTTGTGACCTCAATAACCAAGGGCCCGTCAGAGTCGCATTTCGACATCGCTTCAACGACCTTGGATTCCAGGGGACCGGTGTAATAATTGTCGAGCATTCTTCTTACGCCATCGACGGGCGAAGGTACGTGCTGCACAATCATGTCGACGAAACCACTGGCAGTCCCAAAAAACTGGGCGCACACTAGTTTAAGCAACACTTTGGCGTCTGACTTGAGCTGCGACGGTTTGAGTGTGATACCCAGCGTCTGTAGCGTCGGCGCCAGATCTTCAGGGCTTTCACTGATGGTGTGGGAGTATAGCTTGTAAATGGGCTCCAGCACGAAGTTCACAAATGCTCTCTTTGCTCCCTCTTCCATCCCTTTCCGCGTAAACTTTCGGCTTCGAGGGTTGAAGAAAATATCCCCCCAAAGCCTTCTAGCAAACTCGGCGGCGTCGACTTTCGGGTAGGTTTCGGCGTACATTGTTGCAAAGGACGGTAACGTGAACACCCAGTCCATAGATGTGCATGCAAAAGCCACATTGCCCTTTTCAGGTGACAGCCGTCGCTTTTCACCACGGCCCGGAATGGTGTTCTCAATGACCGTGTTGACCTCCTCAACAACATGTTTTAGTTTGAAGTATGCATCTGTCGGTGGTATTTTCAGCTCGAGGATTAGGCGGTCCATTTTGTTTATGACCAAAACCATCGGTATGTCCTCCAAAACGGCGTGCTTGATGACTTGCTCGGTGTTGACCTGGACGCCTTCTACCACATCAACGACGAGCACCACACCATCGACCAGTCGCAAGCTCGAGGCTACCTCGTCCACAAAGTTCACATGTCCAGGTGTGTCGATTATGTTGAGAATGTGCGATTTCCCTTTCGTGCCTTGCATGACCATGCTGATCGGCGCAGCCTTTATGGAAATCCCTCGTTCTCGCTCCAGGAAATGTGTGTCGGTATATCTTAATTGTTCGTCCCTCCTTTTGCCTACCCTCTTGTCTAATCTCTCTTCCAAGTCATGTGTCTGCATGACCAACATGTCCACGAATGCGGTCTTGCCATGGTGTAAATGCCCTGCCACAGCAATATTTCTGATACCTTCGGGGAAATTTAGGAGATCGGTCATAAAATCTCTCGAGTAGTGCACCGGAGGGAGGTCTGCTTCCTGCACCTGGAACTTCTTCTGCGTGACGGGCGCGATTATCGGTTGCGTGAGCGGCTGTGCATCCTCTTCCTGCACCAAAGTCTCGACTTCTTCCCCGTATACCTGCTGTGCCGTGGGGTAGTACTGTTTGTCCTCGTGTAATATCACGGCATTGGAGGGTCCTTCGTCATCAACCTCCATGGCTTCATCCGCAGGAGCTTGTTCCTCGGGTTCCGACTCCTCGTCGTAGACATAGTGTTGGCCTGCGGCGCCATCTTGGGAAGCCTCTTCGTCAGAGGCGGCTTCGCCGATGAAGTTGCCAAACCTGCGTCAACTGTCAACAAAACGTCCATTTGCATGGGCTCTCGTGTACGACTTACTCGTCATAGAGGTCATCCATATCGATTGATGAGTTACTGGAGCTAGAGAGTTCGCGGCGCAAAATGAAGCAAATTCCCTGAACTGCGGAGTTCAAAATTTAAAGTGGAGTCGCCATTTCAGACGCAGGCCGCAGCCTCGTCCAGCCTCGTCGATTCTTTCATGTAATTCTCACCCCTTATCCGCAATTGCGAGGCGGGGAAGACTGACGTGGCAAAACGACTCACACAATCAACAACGATTGCTTTCTAAGGGTACAGCAAAACCACCTGATTGATTTTTATGCAAGTGCTGGTGTCTGAATAGTATCTGACCCTCCACCCCAGCCCAGCGAGAATTAAAGGCGAAGAACACGCTTTTGGAAGCAGACCATACATCAACTCTCCTCTGAAGCCCTTTTGACGATATGTAACCCATTGATCTATGTCCCATAGCAATTCGGCGGTGCCATTCATTTACATCAAAGATTCGAGCACCAAAGCGCTCGCTCCACCGCCACCATTGCAGATGCCAACACATCCGATCTTGCCATTCTTCGCCTTCAAGACACCGAGTAGTGTAGCAATTATTCTCGCTCCTGAAGCTCCTAGAGGGTGACCGATGGCGACGGCTCCACCGTGAATGTTGACCTTGTCCGCAGACAGCCCGAGCAGCTTCATGTTGGCGAGAGCGACAACGCTGAATGCCTCGTTGATCTCAAACGCGTCCACGTCTTCCTGGTTGACGCCGGCGTGTTTCAGGGCCTTCGGAATGGCGAGTGCAGGGGCGGTGGTAAACTTGCTTGGCTGTTTGGCCGCATCACCCCAGCCCAAGATCTTCGCTAGAGGTTTGATCTTTAATTCCTGGAGCTTGGCTTCAGAGACAAGGACTACCGCTGCCGCACCATCATTGAGGGGCGAGGCATTGGGAGCAGTCACAGTGCCGCCATTGGGTATGAATGCAGGCTTCATTGAGCGGAGCTTCTCGATATTCAGATTCTTGGGCTCGTCATCCTTGTCGACTGTGACACCCGGTTTTCCTCGAGCACCAGGCAGCTGAACAGGAGCTATCTCGAAATCGAAGAGGCCATCCTTCTGTGCCGCTTGTGCTCGCTGATATGACTGGATTGCGTAGTCGTCTTGCTGTTCTCGGTTGAAATCATGATCCTTAGCACATTCTTCGCCTTGCATCCCCATATGTTCTTGTTTCCCATATGCATCTGACAGTCCATCTCTTAAGACACCATCGACCAATGTCTGGTTCCCAAATTTGGCTCCCGTCCGCATGTTGGGAAGATAGTGAGGGCAATTCGACATGGACTCTGCGCCGCCGGCCACAACGATGTCCGCATTGCCGGTCATAATTGTTTGCGTCCCGAGAACAATGGCCTTAACACCCGACGCGCAGACTTTATTGACAGTTGTACAGACAGTCGACTCGTCTAGGCCAGCACCAAGAGCGCATTGGCGGGCGGGGTTCTGGCCGACGCTGCGGAGCGTTTAGACGGGGTCACAATGGGGATTGCAAGCATGTAAGACTCACTTTGCTGACAAGACATTTCCAAAGAAGACTTCTTGGACATCCTGAGGTTTTATCTCCGGAACTCTTTCGAGGGCAGCTGTATTCAGTCAACATACTACGGGCGATTGAGGGGCGGTGGGGAAAAATACCTTTGATGGCATGAGAGCCGAGTTGAGGGGCTGTCAGTGAGGATAACGAGCTGGAACATGTCAGTGATACTGAACATGGAAAATGCGCGTAGTTAATACCCGAGAAATGACCCAACAGGTGTTCGTGCAACAGCGACAATGTAGACTGAGGGTAGGGAAGGCTTGGGATGCGGGACGCCGTTGGTAGCCATGGTGTGATGGGATGGATTTGCAAAACAAAGAAACAAGGCTCAGCAAGATGTATATGAGGTTTCGCTCAAGTCAACGACTAGTATTCAGGACGTTTGTACATGGAAAGGCTCAAATACAGGAAGACAAATAGTTTTGTGGATTGGAACCTTTGAATCCCCAAAATTCTAGTGTGGAGAAAGATGCATGTAACTAGCATATGGTGCCACCTCGGATGTGTTCACCGCTGTGGACATGTCAATTAGCGAGGCTACGAGGCTGGGTCCATACCTGCGACGTGCTCCGGGTGTCACCACATATTCTTCGATGACCGTCTCAGCCATGGTACTCGTAGACTGGTATGGGCTCTCCCCCTGACTTTTACAGTTGCATCGAACCCAACTGGAGAAACTTCCCTCTAAGTCGCAATCTCACCCGGACACGGGAGTGATGGTTACCTGTGAGCCTGAGTGAAGCCGATGTTCATGCTTCATGACCTGTCTAGTAAGTGAGCATTTACAAGAGAGCATGAAGGCTGCTATGACCATTGTCACGTCGAGAAACATAAGGTCCAGCAGAATTGTAGTTACCGTAGTGCATTTTCTATGCAGGTGACTCTCTCACATTCCCCCAACATGTCACCAAACATGACCTTCACTCTCTCTCAACAAGGGCCCAATCAAGGTGCAAATTGAACCCCCCTACCAGCTCTTGTCCACCTACCTGACTTACTGGCTAGAGCTTCGCCGGACTGGATGATGTCAATTGCAAAAGACTTCTAGGTCTCCCTTCGAGAACCCCTGCGCGGCTCTGTCGAACACAGTAAGTAACAGATCCTTCAATTGTCTCACAATCTGCTAACATGCGTCAGCAGCCATGGACATGGCAGAACTAGATACGGCCAATGCCGCTTTGGCAATTCAACTTGAGCTACAGGATCTAGAAACGTCCTTACCGACGATTCCCAGCAATGAAGAGAAGGCTCGAATCCGCGACCGCATTGCTACCCTTCACTTTCAACTTGAAGAACTTGCGACATTCGATACCCAACAAGCAAACATGAGATTGCAGCAGAGCATCTACCGAGCCATGCTCTCAGACTTCCCGGAAGTTGACAGAATACTCGCACAAGAAACGCATGCCACGAACGATAATCAAAACCAACAACCTGAACAGAGAGAAAACAACTCAGCCACCAGAGTCGTGGGTAGAGATGGATACTACGAAGACCCCCGAATTCAGCCCGATGGGAGAACTAGTCTAGAATCATACATACACGATCTGGAGGCTGACGAAGTTCATTCGTCGGCAGAGTGCTACGCTTGTATGGGAAATAGCCCATATTCTCAGCTCATCAGTCATGAAGAGTGCGAGCATCTCTGGTGCCGTCCATGTCTGTTGGAACGTTTCGAGTTGATTTTGAAGAACGAGAGTCACTATCCTGTCCGATGCTGTCGGAGGCTTGCCATTATCTCCCATCAAAATCCCGCTATTGTGCGACTTCTCGGGGAGGAAACAGTCTCCAAGCTGGAGTTGAAGATCAAGGAATATACCACAACCGATCGAACGTACTGCCACGACCCCACCTGCTCGACATTTGTTAACCCAGACACGTTCGCAGACAGAATGGCCACTTGCCCCTCGTGCCAGAAAAACACTTGTGTGATGTGCAAAGCCGAGTTTCACTCCCTCCCCAACTGCAAGGAATCCCAGGATAGGGCCTTCAACGACTGGGTAACAGCGAATGAAGCATCGACATGCCCCAACTGCCACCGTGTGATCATCATCTCGCACGGCTGCAATCATATGAGGTGGGTAGCCGACCCTAACACGACCAAGGATGTATACTAATGCCCTTCACAGGTGTCACTGTGGAACGGAATTCTGTTACAATTGCAATGCTCGCTGGAAAACTTGTCAATGTCAGCAATGGCGTGAAGATCGGCTCCTCCAGCGGGCTGAAGCCATCGCCGTACGCCAGGATCGGACCGCCGATGTGCAACAAATTATCGCAGAAATCGTGGGTCTGGGTCAGGGTGAATGCCGTCACGACGATTGGACAAGGGTTGGAATACACTGCAGTGATGATGACTGTTGTTCGGACTGTGGCTGGCAAGCTGATCACTTTCTTTGGGAATGTGATGTTTGCGATATGCGGGTTTGCGAGAGGTGCAGACAGCAATACAGGCACTAGAGCACAACGAGTGGCAGGAAACAGCGCAGGCTGATGTATTCAACACCCCACATCATGCTACGGGATCTCGGTGCGACGAGAAGTCCGAATAGTGAAACTTGACTCCAGAGTTCGGCTCACGACCTGAGAACTACAGGTTATCATTTGATGGCCGTGAGATTCTGTTCCCGAAACATCCGACATGGTGGCGGAGATCTTAGATATACCTTCCGCGGTGCATTGCCACTCCCTACGCTTCGTGAATCTTTCCAACGCCCGAAGCCCTTCGCTTGCCCACCTGTCTCCACTTCCCTCTGTTCCGCGTCCATCAATCGAAGCTTTTGAATCCAGCAGGACCCCAGTATCCATTCGCATTTTGAATCACAGGACTTAGAGGCCAGCGAATGTGTTCAGGACGGGGAAGGTATGCTTTTTATGATCCCTCAATGGGGAGATGAATATTAGTGTTTTGCTGTATATCTGAGAAAATCAAGGGCATGCGAGCGACTAGATACAAGACAGACAACAAAAAAAGACCACATTTTAACTCACTCGTGCTTGACATCCACCTTGGCGTTGGCAACATCTTGGAACCCTTTCTTGGGCGCACGAATCTTCAACAAACCAGCCTCCAGCGTGACGTTGACGTTCTCTACGTCCGTCGGGAAATTGACGTATCGGCGAAAAGGGCCGACTCTTCTTTCTCCAATCAACAGGTGGACTCCGCCCGCGTGAGGTTCTGTTTGTTCTTCTTCCACCTTTGCGTTCTCGGCATTGCCATAGTCTGGCCTCTCGACTTTGCCCGACAACAGTAGGGATCGGTTGCCCGTCCAGGTCACGGTGATGTCTTCGGGCTTTTTGACGCCCGGCACTTCGATCTCGATGAGGTATTCCTTAATAGCATCGCGGAAGTCCAAGTCTGGTTGGTTGGGGTGGTCTTCTGGTCTTGGGTGACGGCGGGCGATGTATTGGAGGAGTGACTGGTGCTGGTGGTGTCGTTCATGAGGGTTGTCCACCAATGGAGGTGGGTAGTCATAGTAGTACGCGTAGGCCATTGCGTTTAGGATGTCTCTTCTTGAGACTGACAAAAAGTTTTCAATGAAATTGAGGTTGTGAGGTCGCTTCTAGTTGTGGTTGTCCTTGTAGTGATGTGCCTCTGCACTGCAGCTGCTCTGGTATTTATCAATGGAGTTCTGAGGAGAAAGACGCGAAAGAAATCTCTCTGGGTTGGAGAGGGACACGCATATTTATTTACCCTTCCTGATTCTAGAGCTCGAGGCGGGGCAAGATCCTGGCGGCAGAGCTTGAGCTCCCCATTGCTCGCTCCTTCGTGTGCCGACTGGAACGCACAGATCTTGTGACCATTGAGCTCTCTCGCAGTGCCATGGTCTTGATTTTCGGAGCTATTGCTATAGGCGAGGTCCTGGAACAGGTCTGGGTCCTTGGGGAGGTCGGTTTGGCTCCGGTGGCAGCCGATGAAATGACTTCTAGGGAGGGGCTAAGCTCCATGATCTGTCTTTGACATGAAGAGCTACGGGACTTGGAAAGTTGTCATTGGGTGCTCATCTCATGACTGCAAGGTGAAAGTAGCTCACATCATCATGAGATGGAGAGGTGGTGATATGCAGTAGTGGAGTGATGTTCTAATTGCTGAGTGGCTGTCATTACGCAGCAAATGTACCGCGATTACCAAGTGCGTTTTGATGCCTCAGCCGCCCTTCGAGGGAACAGCTTAAGCTACCGCAGGACTAAGGGAGATTCAGATAGAACATTCCATGGAAATCCTGTGTTCGCTTCATGATTGTTAGCCAGCCCCATCCCTAGAGGCATCTCAAAGGGGGGCAGATACTGGGGAGTCAGGAACTGGAGGGACCTCAATGACGGCTTCTAATGACAGTCATTACAAATTGGCTATACCAAATACATCCTCGGCAAACGACTAGCTGCCCTTGTCTCTTGGAAGCTGCTTGTGCCCTGATGGTTTATTCCAACTTCTTCTTTGTTGAACCGGTCCGTGTTCTCTCCAAAGTTCTCTCTATCGTATGATGCCATATGGTCCCATATGATCTAAAATGATCCTACAAGTAGAAGCTACCTACTTGTGCTTGTGAAAGTAAGGGTTTTTCGCCGCACGTGCCGACAATAGGTCTACTCACCTCCAATCTCTGCCCGCTCATTTGCCTTGGAGCAAATAGCTAAGTCTTGGCTAACTGTCTCCTGAATGATGATGGTTGCCTACAATCCACTGAAGTGAGATGTCGACGGCACGTGCAAGTTGAAGCATTCGATCCTCAACTTATGATCCTCGTGCCCGACTTGGCTAAGTCTTGCAGAAGCTTCTCGCTGAACCCCAGACCTGGGGCCGTGGAGCTGGGATCAAATGCGTCACATGTGTCTACATATCTGTAGGATAGGTAGGGGAAAGAGAAGAACTACAAATATGTAAGGAAGGCCTCGCTGGGACCACCTTTCGCTTCTTTCCCCCTGGCAGAGACCCACCAAGTATCTGCAAATTCCAGAAAGGTTCCTGATTTGCACAAACCGACTCTTGAGTATCACGATCAAACGTTCGATCTTGAACTTCAACACTCCTCCACAACCATCAAACATTTGAAACGGCATCCGACAACCTCATCATGTCAACACTTGAGTGCCTGCTCCACCCTCACCACATCTCGCTGATTGACACGCACTCATTGCGTGCCAAGCTCAACCATGTGGGTGACGCCTACTACAACGTTGATGGTTTGCCCTCGCATCGCGGGGTACTGGCTCCAAAGTTCGACGTCTTCGAAATAGAAGGCGACGTAGGAGGATGGCTTCTGGTTGGCGATCTGCCGGGGATCGATTCTGCCGATGACATCAAGATTGAGTGGTTGGATGGTAGCACCATCTTCATCCGTGGAAAAAAGGAGACGTCGTCAATCCCGACATTTGGTGAAACAGGAAGCACCATCATGAAGACTGTTCACAAGGAGAGACATGAAGGGCTCTTTGAGCGTTCTGTTACATTGCCCGCAAAAGCGAACGCCAACGGGACGAAGATAGAGGTGAAAAGCGGAGTTGTCTTTGTGAGAATCCCGAAACAGACCTAGGCAGGGGCTGTGTGAACGGGGAGCATGCAAGGAAGAAGCTGTATATTGAATGGTATTGGGAGCGGGCATTAATGTCAAAGTCGGTCTCCGCTTTTATTACCGGGCTTGTTGGTGTTAACATCAACTGGACCTTTTATTTTTATTTCCTTCGCACCTCTCATCGCTTTGTTTCCAATTCTGCCAACATCCCATAAGCCGTCCTTCTGGCGACAACTCCCCTTGTCATGATGACCGACCCTGGCGAGGCTGACAACGTTGTCCAATCAGCGGACGCTCAGCTCACTGGGGGCGCTAAACAATTAGCGCCCAGGCACGTGACAGGGCCAATTCTCCGAATGGCCTTGTGCCTTGCTAAATTTGGCCTATTCGGGGCTTGGGCCTCTGTCGAACGTCCCGTCCAGCGATTCACGCTACTCACATTTCATCGTTTTGATGGATGAATCTGATCTGATCTGACAAGCCACCATTTCTCGACGGCACACTCGACCAACTGTCAAGACCTTCCATCAACTTCATCCTGTTCTTTTGCGCATATTGTCTGGACGGCCGTCTCACAAGTTCCCAAACTTTGCCGCAACGCGTCGTCTCCTCGATTCCCACTCCTTGTCCGACCTCCGTCTCCTTGTCCCTCGCGCTCCGTCAGAGCCTCCTTCACCCTCTACTCCGGTTCTCTGGCTGGGACATTTTCGAGTGTCCTTCGCGAAGAACCGCACAATTGACACGCCTTCGATTCTTTCAATTTCGTCACATCCACATCCGGCCTGGGCATTGGCTGCGACAACTTTATCGGAAACGCACCACAACATCCCCACGGTTCCCCTCGTCCCTCATTTATTCCCCGAGTGCTTTGCTGCATGGACTTGCTACAGTCTCAGGCAAGAGACGCGCACAACACGGTCATCCGACAAAAGTCAGTCACTTCCCTCGGGTGCGGTTGAATTGAGTCCGCAGCAAGACAAGTGTCGAAGAGACTCTAGGCGTCGAATGTTTACTGGCCCATTTGCCATATATTCATGCAACGCCTTCTGAGCATATTTCGAAAATGGCAGCCCCGCTTGACGAGCTGCACCAGGGGAACTCTGGCAACATGAGATACACCATTGGCACTTCTCGCAACCAGAATGAACTTTCTCAACAGAACTCCAACGGTCAATACCCATACTCTCCGCCAACCCAGGCAAACGGCAACGCAAATGATGTTCCGTACGATAGTGATGCCAGATATTCCTCTGATAGTAGGACTGGGAGAAAGAGATCCGTGGGTGGGCAAGGAGAACGGAGCAGATCAAGAACAAATGGCAGCACAGGAAAGTCATCCAATTCCGGAACCCGACAATGTAGAAAGTGTGGTGAGCCTCTGACTGGTCAGTTCGTGCGTGCGCTGGGGGGAACATTTCACCTCGATTGCTTCAAATGCGCCGACTGCGGCCAAATCGTCGCCTCGAAGTTCTTCCCCGTGGATGCCGAGGATGGATCTGGACAGTTTCCCCTCTGCGAAACAGATTATTTCCGCCGTCTGGACCTGCTATGCTTCGAGTGCGGCGGCGCACTTCGTGGCTCCTACATCACAGCCCTTGATAGGAAATATCACATCGAGCACTTCACATGTTCGGTTTGTCCGACCGTTTTCGGCGCTCAGGACAGCTATTACGAGCATGACGGAAGAGTTTACTGCCATTACCACTACTCTACGCAGTTCGCGCAGCGGTGCAACGGTTGCCAGACTGCTATTTTAAAACAATTTGTCGAGATCTTCCGAAATGGTCAGAACCAGCATTGGCACCCCGAATGCTACATGATTCATAAATTCTGGAATGTCCGACTTGCACAATCTGAGACAGTTGTGGAGAGGAGAGACATTCATGCCCCTGTCACCGAGGATGAGCGGGAAACAGTTAAGGAGGATGAAGAAAAGATGGAGGACAAGGTCTATCGAATCTGGAGCACCCTTTCTACTTTCGAAGAATCCTCTGCTTCCTGCATCTCAGACATGCTTCTACATGTCAGTAATGGCGTCTACGTCGATGGAGTCATTGTTGCTCGGAAGTTCATCTGGCACGTGGACATCCTATTCGGTGCTATCGACACCCTCGCAGCTTTGATTATCAAGGCTCAACTCAAAGAGCTTGCCTATGGCCGGGAAGCGAAATTGCTATGTAAGAAGGTGGTGGCGTTCTTCACGCTTCTCTCAAAAACGCAGGAGACTGGGGTGCGGAAACTCGGCGTCACCCAGGAACTCTTGTCCTTGGTCACTGGTCTGGCTCATTACCTCAAGTTACTTATTCGTATTGGTCTCCAGGGAGCGCTGAAGCTCGAACGTGAGAAAAGATCTCCGGAAGGCCTTCATGCTTTCTTGGACGAGCTTGCCGACCTGGAAACAATCAAAGAGCAGGAGATGAAATCACTGGATCTACAAGAGAGTGTGGCAGGACTTGCGAGCCAAGAATCAGATTGCTGCTCTGCGTGCATGGAACCCATCGACGACGAATGTGTTATGATATACGGCCGCAGATGGCACGTAAAGCCCCGTCATCTTTCTTGCAGCGTCTGCCAGCGGGATTTGACCAGCGACCTCGGCATTGCGATGTACAATGAAAGAGAAGAAAAGGTGTATTGCGTTGATCATGCAAAACGGACGCCGGACACGGTCTCAGGATTCGCCCACGTCACGAAATTACAGCAATATGTCTTTTTACTGCGGGTTGCATTGGCACGCTTGCTTGAGGTGCTAAAGTCTGGCGGCACTCTGCCACATACATCCGATGATCCCAACCTGACTCCATACAACACCAATGAAGGACATCATGTGTCAGGTTCCGGGGAACCGGTCACGCCTCACCAGATGATGGGATCACGATCTAGATCTTACGCAGGCACATCGAGCCAACAACAGTCTTCCCTGGAACAGACTGTGGGTGAGATGAAACGACTTCGGTCTACGCGCAACGAACGCGCTCTTTCCACGACGTTCCGGAAAGCCCGTGAGTCCCGAATCCTCTATGATGGAGCTGGTGTGCGACCAGGTTCTGAAGGAGCCGAAGGTTACGATCACCGGAACCCGGGTGGCTTCGAGATCGTTCAGGAGAAAGATCTTGATGGCCGCATGAAATCGGAACTTACATTCAACAATCAAGAAGGCCTGACCTTAGATGACATTCCAAGGATTGTTGCCGCCGAGCAGGCAAAAGAACAGCGGCCGAACGCTTTCCGTCATGCAGGCACCAACCTGATTGGTCACCGAGGCAATGAGCCTAGACTGGTCAATGGCCATCAGCGAAATTCATCCGGTGGTGGTGCTGATCTCCTGGCTGGTGAACATCCCCTCAGAACAAAAAAATACTTCTCGGAACTATCCGCACTCGAGTATTTTATTGTCCGGCATGTGGCAGTCCTTTCGATGCAGCCGCTGCTGGATGGGGAATATACCCTCGAGGATTTACTGGGTCTGATCGAACAGCGAAAGCAGACATTCTGGGGCAAAGTCAGTCGTGCACTCCGTGGTGATGCAGGTGTCAAGAAGAAAGGTACTTTTGGTGTCCCTTTGGAGGTACTAGTTGAACGTGAGGGAGCAGAATCAACCAACGGAGTCGGACCTGGCGCTCTCACAGTTCCCGCAATTGTGGATGACTGTGTATCAGCCATGAAACAGATGGACATGTCAGTCGAAGGCGTCTTCAGAAAGAATGGCAACATCAAACGCCTCAAAGAGACCGCGGAAGCGATCGATGCAAATCAGACTCCCGACCTCAACCGAGAAAACCCGGTACAGGTTGCCGCACTGCTCAAGAAGTTTCTGAGAGAGATGCCCGACCCGTTATTGACGTACAAGTTACAGAAGCTGTTCATCACTTCTCAGAAGATAGTGGACGATGAACGCCGAAGGAGGGTTCTGCATCTCACATGCTGTCTTATGCCAAAGAGTCACCGCGATACTATGGAAGTGCTATTCTCATTCCTGAAATGGGCAGCTTCTTTTTCTCAAGTTGATGAAGAGTCCGGCAGCAAGATGGATATCCACAACTTGGCTACCGTTATGGCACCAAATATCTTGTACGCGAAAGAGAAGGCACCAGGCGCGAGGCAGCCTCAAGTGCCTCAGGTTGATGAAAGCTTCCTCGCTATCGAAGCCGTCAACACCTTGATCGAATACAATGATCTGTTCTGTCAGGTATGAAGCCTACAAATCTATATTCTAACGTCGCATGAGCTAACTTTATCCACAGGTCCCCGAGGATCTACAGTCCATCTTGACCGACACCAATCTTCATGGCGGATCTGCAGAACTTACAACAAAGGAGATATTGTCCCGATATGGCCATATTGCCAAGGGCCAGGTGCAGAAACAGACAGTTGCAGCACCAGATGCACCGGTCCGCAGCCCCGTATCGGCTTCGAATTCGCTTGGACCTGTCGCCACGAGGGTGGATGTCGACCCATACCAGGCCAATGCGTGGCAGAAGCAGAGTTCTGTCAGGCCTGTACAGAACATGGCTTCGGCTACATCGACACCAGCACACGAGTTCAACTTCGGCGTCCCCAACAGCCCCTATGCTCGAGACCGCGCAGGAAGTGCTGATAGCAACGGAAGTCGTGGAGGTGGACCAGGAGGACGGCAAAGTTACCAGCCGAGACCGGGGCAAATGGGTGTAGCAGGTTGAGACACCACATTCAGATTCAACGCAAAAATTTTATCTACATTCTCGAGACGGCGTTCCTCGTTGGCTGGCTTCTTGGGCATCATGTCGGATTTGCCTCAAGTCAGAGGCGTCGAACTCGAATGGAGGACCGTAGCGGTCAAACCAAACTTTCGCACGACCATTATGACACGAAAACACTTTTCCTTTGTTCGGTGCTACACAAGGGGAAACAACGGACGGCCTTCTATGCATGACTCCCGCAATTGCAGAGCTTTTGTGGAATTTTCTTCCTTGTGCTCCTTCACAAGGTTTCTAACAATTGAGCTTCTAAGTCCTGGCCGGCGGTGCATCGAGCGCTTTTACGGCTTCGCTGGACACAATTCATTACCATTCTTCACAGCAAGCGGTGCTTCAATTTACACAACAATTTTCGAGCTTGAAGGCTTCTCTTTTTACTCCTCTGAGCTGTGGAGTTTGTTTCTTTGCCACTCCTTGACCATGTCTGGAGATGTGCATTGCTCGATGAGAGTTGATTGAATACAGTTTCTTTCCAAGGATTTGCCATATGCGAACTGGGCTCGCTGTCAGAAAGGATATTCTCAAGAGATTGACTCAGGGCTATGCTGGAGCGTCATTGGCGGCGGGTCAGGGTGTCAGCAGACCAATGTTGGATACAGAAGTCGGGCTCCCAAAAGAGTCGACTGCTGTAATCGACAAAGGGCCCGGAGGCGACCCATGCTTGTCGGGAATAGGAGGATTGGGAGAAAGACGCAACAGTGTAAAAGTTGGCAACCATGCTGGGCTTTGCAAGTGCTTGAATCGGCTTTCTCTCTCACGACGTCGGCTTGGAAAACAGATGGAGAGTGACACCGGCACAAGAGGATTCCCACTGCCGGACTTTCTCGCGGGCAGCATGCCAAAGGATCTTGTCTTGTGATTCGAGAAGGGGAAAGCAATGATGGAAGATGCCTCCTCGGTGGACAACCAGTCCGACAAATTACAAAGACGTCACTCGATGGCTTTTGGCAAGGGAACGTTCGGACGGAGATGTCGACTGAGCGACTGGGACTTTTCTTGTGCGCTGGCTTTCACACCAGTCAAAGGTCATGATCCGAGCTTTCAATGATTGGCTGAGAATTGAACGCGCAGTGTTGGGCAATCCTCCCTTGCAGGTGGTTAGCTGTAGTCTACTGTCTATCTGAAGAACATGCTCAGTGTCCGTTGACATTGTTGGCCCTATTCTTTCCATCACTTCCCTCTTCTTTGTAGGACAGCGTCCATAACCCTTCCCAGTCTCTCGACCGCCTCGTCGCTGATCTGGTAATGCACGACCAGTCGTCCTCCCCGGGCCTTTAGACCCTCCTTGCTCGCTAGCTCGGCAAACTCATCCGCCGAACAGCCTTCATTCGCAAGATCCAGCCAGACCATATTCGTTTCCGTCGGGTTGGCCAATTTGCCACCCTTGGCCGTCCACATCTCTGCGACTTTCCTTGCCCGAGCGTGGCTGTCGCGCAACTTGCCGCCTTCGCCGTTGGGACCGTGGCCAAAGTTCTCGGACACGGCGACGCGGGCAGCGGCGGAAATGACGCCCGCTTGGCGGGTGCCGCCGCCGAGCATCTTGCGGATTCGTCGCGCGTGGGCGATGAAGGGCTTACTTCCAACGATGATGGAACCAATGGGTGCGCCGAGTCCCTTGGAGAAACACATGCTCACACTGTCAAACTCGCGTGTGAAGTCGGGGAGACTGCCGGCGTCGGCGGCGACAGCTTCCCAGATGCGCGCACCATCCAAGTGGAGTTTGATGCCGTGGGAGCGGGCGAACTGGGAGATGCGACGGATTTCAGAAAGCGGCATTATCATGCCATCGAGGGTGTTTTCTAGGCTGATGACTCGAGTGGGACAAGCGTGAACATCGTCTGAGATTATACAGTGTTTCTGGACGTCTTCGAGAGTCAAGTGATGGCCATTGCTGGGGGTGACGGAAATAAGCAGAGCGCTCGAGAGGCAGCTCACACCGCCGGCCTCGTAGTTGTGGATATGGCCCCTGATGTCGCAGAGCACCGAATGAGGTGGTTGGACCAGATGGCTGCGGAGTGCGACTTGGTTGCCCATGGTGCCCGACATGACGAGCAGACCAGCTTCATGGCCTGCCAGCGCAGCGACAGAGGACTCCAACTCATTGGTGGTTGGATCCTCGAGGAAGACATCGTCCAGCAGCGTGGTGTTTGCAATTGCATCGAGCATGGACGCCGTGGGTGTGGTCATAACGTCGCTGCGAAAATCAACCGCAGCTGGCCCAGGTTGTTGCCAGGCATTGACCCTTTTGTGCGAGGCAGCATTGCTATTCGCTTCTGTGATGGTAGAGCTCTGTTTGACGTCGGCGAAGGCTTCTGGTTTGTCCTCGATGGTCTGCGAGGTAGCCATCTTGTAACTGGAGTGGTTGATGCCTCTGTTTGAGGACAATCTGAGGGTTCTCGATAGTGGATGCAATTGGTACGCCGACCGAGCCGATGATATGCGGACTTTGGCGGCAGAATTCAACCCTTGTCTAGATGCTGCTGCAAGCATTGCAAGGCATGCCCCGGTCTGGAAGAGACTTTCAAAGAGGAGTGTTGTTCCGACATCGGTAGAAGGCAATGATTTCGAAAGGCGTGTGTGTGTGCTCGATGAATGTAACGGGTGGAGGTGGGAGCGGCGATGCGCGCATCAAGATCCAATGACTTGCCATGGGTTTAGGGGCGTTTGGCTGACGCCTGCGTTGGCGGTTAAAGGCGGGTTAGGTGACTGGGGTGGTCTTGGGTGGCTTGCACTGCCTAGACAGATTTCACCTTCCTAGATGAGCTGGACATGGCCCCACGTGCCCCGCCTTGACACGACTCCTACCGCGGTGCCGAGTAACTCGATAAACTCAGAGCGCAGGTCGCGTTAAGCCCTCCACGCGTTTTTTTGCCGCACCTCACAGTCCACCATCCCTTTCCCCTTCGTGCGCCTTTTGCACACAATCCCAGAAGTCGCAGTCAATGTCCGCTGCTAGCATTGAACGGCGGCAACGATATCGACATGACCTCCTCCTCCCGCCGCAAGTCGCAACCAGCTTCTTCGCAAGTCAACCTGCACTGTCTTCAATGCGACAGCCAAATCGGTATCTTCAACAACGAATGGATCCGCCTCACCAGTTCATACGTTCGTCCCGTTTACTCTGGTACTCACTTCGGGACTGAGATCGCGACCAATAAAACACAAGTCGTCCCTGAAGGCGTCACACAGCGATCTCTGGAAGGATGCACTCTAGCTGAAGTGTTTTGTACAAAATGTTCGGCGACGGTCGGGCAATATTGCAAGATAATTCCTGCGGCCGCCCAGAGAAATATGTTGTATGCAAGGTTCCATTGCACCAGAATGCACATACGTGACACTGACGAGATTCCAGAAATCAGTATCTATATAAGCTATCGAGGACATACTTGAAGAGCAGGGAGACCAATAAACAGGTTGATCCTGTTTTTGGATACACTGGGGACGAGGTCAGATCAACTGCAAGATCGAATGCCACCTCGGCTGTGAGCATGGCTGCCCACACCCGCCGCTCGCGCACCTTCTTTGATAGACAAGAGATGCCTCCACATCTCCAACTCATGACGGAGTCGCAAAGGGGGACTTCCGCACCCATCACGTCGCAAAACAGGCAAGCGAACACTCCATTCAGAACCCCACCAGACACAGAGTCTCAGGATTCAACATCGACCCAGCACGCCATCCAAGATGCGCGCTTGACACCACACGATCGGAGAATTGTAGAGCAGGAGGTCAAAACGCTGGAGCACGATGCCCAAATCCAAGCCATCTCTTCGGTCTTGGAGACGTTTCGCAACACGCTAGATGAAATCAAGACATCTATCGAAGAACTTAAGGCTCAAACCTCGGCCCCTCGTCTCGATAAGCCGACACAAATCGACTTCGCGGGCAACATCCGCACAATGATCATGACCCTGACATCGGCTCAGGCGAATGCGCAAGAGCTAGAAGAGCTTCGTGCTGAAAACGCCGCACTTAGAGCCAAGTGGGATATCGTGCAATCGGCTATGATTACCGCTACTGGACAATCCACCCCAAGCTCATCATTTGAAGTACCCCATAAGAACAGTCTGGGGAAACGCAAACGCGATAGCGATGTCGTAGGATCGGGCGCGTTGATCCCAGTGGCTGGAGCACCACAGACCCGGTCTCATTACCTAGAGACTGTTTCGTCTTCTACGCAAATGCCGACTCCGCAGTCTAGCAACCACTCAGACGAGCAATCTGCCGATGACTCCAATAGCTCCAGAATATCGACACCAGAACAAGAAGCAGCCAGATCAAATTCTCAGAATATCCTTGATTACAGTGATCAATTCATGAATCAAGATAAAGTTCCCTCTAGAAAGACGTCTTTGCGACGAAGCCTCAGGGACCGTCTGCTCTCGGAGAGTCATCAATATCCAGAAATTGCTAGCTTGGATAATCAACCTGCGCCTGTCGAAATATCCAGGACCGATACGCAACCAAGTACCATGGTCTCAGATATCCATGAAAACCAACAACAACCTATTCCAAGGTCTGTTGGGTACTTGTTGCGATCATCGTCGCGACGTGATGACCCTCGAGAATCAATTCTTGCTGCACCTACAAGAGAATCCGAGAACAACGAAGGTCGGCCACAAGAGTGTGGAGAATCCGATTGTCTAGAAGAGAACAATCGATTGCGTGACAGAATTGACGAGCCGCCGCTCGACTTCGACCCTCTAGATACCTCGGAAATCCTCTCATCGATTGAAAAAGGTGCCGACTCTGGCGAAAACAGCGAGGACCGCTCTTCCGCCGTTATGGATACTCTCAATGATACGACTAATCTAGATGTCCAACCATCGAATGAAGTATCTGCGGTGGACGAAGCCTCTCCTCAATCTGTACCCGTCCGACGAACTCGTAGCAAAACGACAGGGCCATCCGCGCGAAGCAAGATCGACTTCATCATCGATAGCCGAAGTGTTGCCCCGGAGCCAGCGGCACTACGTCGCACGATTCCTCGCCGACTCTTTCCGAACCAGGAAGCAAGGTTTGAACACGCGACACCTGAGTCGATCGAGCAAGAGTTGAAAGTACTGGAGAATCCCAGAGGGCCTCGAAAATCTAAGCCTCACGTCCAAACGACCAAGAAGATCCTCAACAAAGAACTGAAGGAGCTCGGCTTGGAGAGTTGGATCGGGAAAGACAAGGATGATCCCGAATACAAGAGAGTCGTGGAAGAGGCCAGAGACCGCAAAAGAGAACAGATGAGATTGGCCACATTAGCGAGACGTGGAATCAGCCTTCCAGGAGCGCCTGAAGATGATGAACGAGTAGAGTCGACCCCAACTTTACAGGATGCATTTACCCAAGCCTCTGACGCTCTCACCGACAGCACCAACGAAGGAAATGGAGGAAAACAGATACAGATCATCAATGTCTCAGAGGCAGCAGCGAGACGGGCGAAGGGGGTCGGGACGCGCAGGAAGAAACGTGAACAGCGAGAAGAGGAAATCCGCCGGAGAGATATGCTGGCGAAAGAAGCAATGGATATGAATGACTAGAGCTCTATGCAGGGTTTCCTATGCATGACGTTGTAGCCGACGCGGTCAAAAGACGCGTTTCAATAACGACAAACACCAGTACTTGGTGAAATATGTGGTTCAAGCACACCAGAGTAAGGATGGAATAATACATGCTCTTTACAACAAGGCTCATTACATCTTGCGGATATGGCGCGTGACGTCCCGCGTCTGAAAGGCACCGCCATCCTACATGTACCAGTACGAGTGCACAAAGACACTTAAAGTAAGCGAATGCCACATCTATCACGTATCCATTGGCTCTCGTCAAACCGGCTCCGGGACACGCTACTCTAGCCAGGAACGGGGAGCCGGGAAACAAGTTGACGAAATCCACATGAAGTCGCCCTGTCGCCTGGAGCTTCGGGGCTCGATCGCGAAGAGCTGCAGGGATCCTGCCTGGGCCTGCGTTGGCGGGGAAATTTCCTCGAGAGCCGCAGGTGAATCTCGACCTCATTTATTCTCTCCCTCGCACCCTTTTCCTGCTCACTTCGTTTCTGGTTTCTGTACGGCCGTTTTGATAGCGTTGCTCTTTTTGATGTTTAGGATTTCAGTGCTCACCTCGAACGCATCTCCTGCCTTGGGGCCAGAGACCGATCTCTAAGGTACTTCCCAAGTGCTCAAGACCGCCACATGACAAATTGCTAACGGTTTCCGACAGGGACCTATCCTCGAACGTCTCCATTTCCTCGCGCAACTGCCCTCGGTAAGTTGGTTCTTTCGCCTCGCTCGAGTTAGCCGGTGCTTTGTATGGTGGCGTGTTGAGACGTCGGTGGAAAGAGTTGGCCCTTCCACATCATGTTTGCTCCTTGTTGAGAAGCGCTCGAAGTATGGGGTTTCACTACTGCAGAAATACACACTTCAGAGGCTCAAAGATAGAGGAAATACTGCGGTCGTATATCAAACTGGCGCACTATTCTTCTGTGGGAATGAGTTGGTCGTCGCTATCAGAGACTAATGCGCACATTGACAGTTTTGTTAGGCCAATTGGCCATCTGCCTTACAAAGGTCTATTACCAAGGTGTGTGGGATGAAATTCATGGCTTCCTCCGACTCGAGGGTCAATGTATCGACACCTGAGACGTGTTTGTGTCTAGAGCCACTGCGGCTGTTGCCTCGCGGCTACACGTTTCCTTTTGTCCATGTTGTCTCTCCTACTTCCACGAACTGGGCACTGCTAACGATATTCCAGACATAGGCTAAGGCTCTGGCGATGCTATTCTCTCGTTGGCTCAATTGATCCGGTTCTACATATTTCCCGGCGGAATATAATGCAATTGGGATGGTAAACAAGTCGGTCGTGCTTGGTTAGTATGTTATGCGATGACGAACCTTCAGTCTGCTGACGATATCCCCTCCAGCATCACCTTACTGCGTAAGGATACACGGGTTGAATTCAACCCTCTCTGCTGTCTCTCGGACTTTCCTCTTCCACTGTCTGGGCAGTTCAGCTTGTCGTGAAACGGCTTTGGAACGTTCATAATGGTCTCGCAACCCACCCAGCCTTCAACACAGCCGATTGAAGACCCTCGCCGTCTAAGGAGGAACGTGTCCAATATTTCGAACGAGGATGCCATAGACGTGATATGTCTGTTGAGTCCAACTTCGCCTGCCGCGTTCGAGGCGGTAAAAGCGAACCTGTTGGATTCACCCATGCACATACTGCAAAATGCCGACCTAGGAGATATCAGCGAAGACGACCTGCTTTTCCGGGACGAATTCAACCAGCCCCGAGACATAGCTTTGCGAATGTCCTCCCCTGTCACGAATCCAAAAGATGGGTTTAGATTCGGTCGCGCTCGGAATCAATGCGATGTGCTCCTCACCGCGTACGATAATGACAACTTGGTGAGCAAAGTGCATTTCAAGATATTTGTGAACAGTCAGGGTAGCCTTATGCTGGAAGACTTATCCACCAATGGAACCGTCGTTGATGATGTCCACCTCAGGGCGAGAGCTCGTCGAGATAATCCTACTCTCAGACCCGCGACTATCGTCCTCAGACATGGCTCTATCATTTCTCTCTTCGGCGGTGGAAGAAAACAAGAGATCAAGATGATGGTTAGGATACCGAGTCGTGGTGATCACGAAGATGAGTATGAAGAGAATCTGAGGAGGTATCTCGCCGCAAGAGGCGATGTGGCGCAATTTGCTTCCATGAGGGAGAGCACGTATGGTAATTTCTGGAACGGGGGCTCTTTATACAACTTTACGGGTCTGCTTGGAAAGGGGGCCTTTGCAACCGTCTATAAGGTCCAGACGAAGGAAGAAGGCGACATGTACGCCGCAAAGGAGCTTGACAAGCGCCGCTTCATCAAAAACGGTGTCCTCGATATGAAATTTGACAGCGAACTCAACATCATGAAAAACCTCAGCCATCCGAATATTGTCAACTACGTCGATTGCCACACTTACCAACACTGGATTTATATCCTGATGGAGTATGTCCCCTACGGCGAGCTTGCGAAAGAGCTCGGGAAGCATGGAGCTATCCCCGAGCCCGATGTTCAGCAGATTGCCAAACAGATATTGCACGCTCTCTATTACCTTCATCGACGAAACATCACTCATCGCGACATTAAGCCAGACAACATCCTCATAGCATCTCGAAATCCTCTGGTCGTCAAGCTATCCGACTTTGGCTTGTCAAAATGTGTGACCGACCAAGAGACCTTTCTCAAAACGTTTTGTGGTACTCTTCTTTATTGTGCACCAGAGGTATACCCTGACTATGCGACTTATGCACAAGGAACAGCTACAAAAAGACGTCGGTTAGGAGAACCTGCAACAAAACAACCCCCGTCACCCTACGATCAGTCTGTGGATATGTGGTCCTTTGGTGCCGTCATTTTCCACCTTCTGTGTGGGAAGCCTCCGGTCACCGGACGAGGCGACGATCGCGGCGCGCAAATGCTGAACAATATCATGACGAAGAATGTCAACTTTGACACGCTGAGGCAGGCAGGGGTATCAGAGATGGCAATCGATTTCGTTGGGAAGCTCCTAAACAGAAACCCTGCTCTACGGCCAAAAGAGCCTGAATGTTTGCGGCACCCGTGGCTACGTGACTTGCCAGATCACTGCAACTATGAGGATATCGAGGAGCTGGATGACAACCCACAAACCGGCCTCGAAGTTGTTGATGAAGTCGACGAGGATATCATCGACGAAGAATTGATTAACACCTTGAACCAACTGACGCAGCCGCCCTCTTCAGTGCGGACGCCAGATCGCCCAGCGAAGCGCATTCGCACTGTAACAGAAGCATCACCCTTGGCGGGAGCTATCGCCTATCCTCGTCTCCCCGAACCTGGTGAGAGTTTTCTGCCGTTACCCGTCGCGCCAGAACTACCGGCCCAACGTCTCTTTGGAGAGATTTCCGCATCCGCTCTGCGTAGTTCGGGCATATTTGGCGGAGATCTGACCCCGTCTTCGCCGACAGCAGTACAAGATATCCGGAACCGAGTGGAACAAATCAGCGTGAATGATTTTGGAAATCGTGGTCCACCGAGTATTACAGACAACGCTGACATTTCTGGCCAACCACCTCAATATCCTCAGGTACTCGGTGTACCCGAAATCCCAGGTGGTTCAGCCGCAAGCCTTATGGGGGCAGAGAACCAAATAGGTCAGCTCAACATGGCGTCTCCTGAGGCAGATATTTCGGACGCTGCAACTCCAGAAACAACCAATCCTGTAACTCCTGAAACCCGTCAGCTGTCGCCCTCGGCTTCAGTCACCCCACACGCGAATAACGAATCTGGAGATACGGCTCGAGTGTCCGATGAGCCTGTGTGTACTCGTCGCATCGACCTTGGCCTAGTGGATGACCCGGTTCACTTTGAGGCGGAGGTCGAAGCAAGGAATGTGTCGAGAGCTAGTAGGCTCCGGGCAAAGGCGGAGACATTTCATGGAAATTTGCTCACCAGAAACTCCCCTCCATCAGTTGAGCTTGCTGTCACGATTGACGCGAAGACTGGTCATGAGGTCAAAAGTATGGGGCAACTGGATCGTTTCATTCGTCCTGCTCCAGAGCTGGAAAGTACAACCAGAACGAGTTCTCAAACAACGCAGTTTATCAAACCTCCACGACGATATGGCAAGCTCACCAGCGTTCCTGGGTCTTTTGCAAACGTTGCCATCAATCTGGAAGGCAGATTCATAGTGTGGGGACGGGGTATTGATTGCACCATCCGATACCCTGACACCAAAGACACACGCATTCCCAAATACGCCCTCAAGATCACATTCTGGGCACCTGGTATGGAGGCTCACGTCGATCGCGGAAATGACTGGACTGCACTTCCTGGGGTTAGAACACTTATCGCTACTTCGGCAAGCGGGTGCGTCTTTGTCAACGGCGTCGAACTGCGAAAGGAGTCACCCTCTGGAGAGGCCGCGCTGTTCGGGAAGCTGTATACAGGAGACATCATCACCATTTTCGACAATGGCAAGGGAGAGTTTTTGAAGTTCAAGGTGGAAATTACGTTTGGGGACAGTGCAAGACCAAGGCCTACTGACGAAGAAGGGTTCATCGTCCAGGAGGAACGACACCATCATCAACGAATGAAGGAACGCGAGAGCATGAGGTTGAGTATGAGAGACAATGCTAGCGAGGTGCCCATGGCGCCAACCGTGCGAGTAGAGCCGGATTGTTGAATGATGATATACCCGTTGGATGGTAGATGGATAGCTTGGAAATGACCATGTCATGATAGTGCTGTGACTGTCGACCGCCTTGAATACATCGAGTTTTACAAACCAAAAACAAAGTGACGATTCGCAAAGCTGCCGCCGTTGGAAAGTTGCATATGCCCAAAGTCCTTTTGTCAGGCATTGTGTAACCACTCCTGGTCGATTTGACTTTCTCCATGGATACCATGCACATATCAAGCCGTGATAGGCAGGGGATGGGATGGGCTGGGTGACTGGCTTTATAGCCACTGACGGGGGTCCCACTTATGGCAAGGATCGGAGGCATCGTCGCCATCATGGCTGGCCATCGATACGCCTAGAGTGGACCCTGTGACAAAATGTGGATGGGTCAAGGGAAAGGAGAAATTCATCTTCATGCGGCTTCCCACCAATGTCTGAAAAGCCAGCAACGGGTCGATCGTGCGCAGCGGAAAGCGGAGATCTCCCAGCGGGGTCCAACTGCACCAGTGTCTCAAGAGGTTCCACCGACTTTGTGCCTGTCCCTGAATATTGTGCGCATAATGAAAAGGAGCGAATTGGCTGTATACATCGGTATATAGGCTGCGGCGCCGGGGTGCCTTCTGTGGTGGGAGTCTTCGAGGTCGGGTGGATGAAGGAGAAGTGGCACTTGATAATCGCAGTCTGTGAATGCATCTTGGAAAAGGGACACCTGTCATGTACAGACCTCGCGACATTCTCGAGAAAGCCCATATTCCTCCCAAGCACGTACGAGTCGCTCTCCGGAGCGGGTACTTTGTACGGGCACGACGGGTCTTGGTGCTGCAAGGTGCCATTCTCGGCAGCCCACATGCCTCCCTACCACTTGTCTGCATGGAGAAATGGTCAGGCGGGTACTGGCGAGCCTACCTGCTCGGAGCAGGTACCGGGAGTCGACAAGTGTCGGCCAGACGAGGACGCGGAAGGCCCTTGGCAAGCATCGCGGGCGCAGGCGGGTGTGGGTTGTCGGATACGTAGTCGGGGGCTTTTGTAACATGGAAAATAATAAACAGATTCGAATTCCAGAACAGAAATAACCCCTCCCTTAAAGTCTGGGCTGTTACGTTCTTGGTCGATGAGACCATCTCCATGTGGCTGCTGATGCATTCACAATCACCATCAACCTGGTCTTGCTGCGGGCTTGTAAATGGTCCTGCACCTCAAGTCAGATGAGCTGAATCAACCGCCCGCCGCCTCTATTGTCAACCTGACCCTCACACTATTCTGTCAACGCCTCACATAGCCAGACAATCCGCTCCACAGTACCACTCACTACTGCCAGTCGTTGATCCCTCTGATGCGCATCCAACACCTCCCTGTCCTGTGACTCCTTTCTACTATCCTGCTCCGATGTCCCACTCTCGATCGATTTCACCACTGCCCAACAGAGGATGGAACGCACCAGGTCTGACTGAGCGCAGCTCAACAGCCAACGGCTTGTACGCAGGAGCCATCAGTTACAGTAACAATGACGATCACTGGGCAGCGGCAAAGGCAAAAAGTGCTCAAGTGAGAGGATATCCCAGCATCCAGACCAAAAATGAGGGCTTCTTTCTGCGGTCCAAGCGGAAAATCTCCTCGACGCTGCCCGTCTTCAGTCCCTACACTCCTTTGTCGGCCAACTGGAAAGACCCAGAGAAACTCGGCCGCAGCCGGTGGTATCCAAGAGGCGGTGGGAATTTGGCGAGAATAAAGACTTTTGCTGGCAATGTCTTGAGGAGGTTCAAATTTCTGTTCATAATACTGTCCATTGTCACTCTGACGACGGTTATATTGTCCCAGACAAGTGAGTGACAACGCCTCTTTTCCACATCCCTGCTACCGTCCTGACTTTCTGTTCTAGACGCCCTGTCCAAATACCGTGGTAACTCGCATCTCGGCGGCGGAAGCAAGTTCGTCATTATCCTCGGAGCGAACGAGGGAGGCGGTGTTATGGAATGGAAAGGTCCTAGAGAATGGGCCATTGAACGTGACAGTGTGAGAAACAAAAAGAGATATTCCGAAAGATGGGGATACATATTAGACATCGCAGATATGAGCACCAAGAAGAGATACGCTCATGAATGGCGTGAGAGCTGGGAAAAGGTTGATCTGATCCGAAACGCAATGGCCAGGTACCCAAAAGCTGAATGGTACGAGGAAGCGTTACAAACAGGCTGGGTGGCGTATCACTGACAGTGCTGCAGGTTCTGGTGGCTCGACTTAAACACCTTCATCATGGAGCCTTCAATATCTCTACAATCCCACATATTCAACGATCTCAACAAGAACGTGTACCGCGACATCAATCTCTACAACCCTCTCCATGTTGTCCATCCTCCGGTCACCGACTTCCTTGACCCGGTCGCCCGCTCCCCCACTGGCGACAATCTGACATCCTCCATCGACATCATTATCCCTCAGGACTGCGATGGTTTCAACCTAGGGTCTTTCTTCGTGCGACGATCTCCATTCACAGACCGATTACTTGACCTCTGGTGGGATCCTGTCCTATATGAACAGAAACATATGGAGTGGGAACACAAGGAGCAAGATGCATTGGAGCACCTGTATGCCTCGCAGCCATACCTCCGCACACATTTCGCATTCATCCCTCAGCGGAAGATAAATTCCTTCCCCCCTGGTGCATGTGCCCTCCAGCCGGACAAAGGGCAAGTTGTCGAAGAGGGAAAGCCTCTACTAGACCCAAGATTCCACTACAACGAGCATGAACGAGACTTCATGGTCAACATGGCCGGATGCGAATGGGGTCGAGATTGTTGGGCGGAAATGTACATGTATCGCGAACTCAGCAACAGACTCAATCGTTCGGGATGGGCAAGGTTCAAGGACCTTGTCAGTGACAAGTGGGCCAAAATAAATCAGAGCTTGTTCAAAGAAACAATGGCACCACAAACGGGATGATATTCTCACCGTCTTCTATCATTCGCCGCTGAGCGGAATGGGCGGCTGCCATGAGATCGCAATCAGTCTGCTGGACTTTCTCTCAGATGGACGAAAACGAAATCGCATATTGGAGTGCCCTCAAAACTCTCGGGGACTCATTCACAGTCTTCGACTTTTGAGCGCAATATGCGTAAGCTGTCTGGAATACCTCAGATTTCAATGGCTGGGACCCATTGAACGACTGTCAACATTTCACAATTGAGCGCCTTGATTTGTTCAGAGCATAACAGAGGACAAGCAGGATCATGTAACTCGGGGTGACGAAAATCTGTCTCTTTCAACGTGTATACTTAGACGGGCGGGCATTGGGAGGCATGGACCACTGGACTTTACGGCACAAAATAGATGGGCGGAATTCTCAATGGGCGGAAAATGTGGCGTGGTCCACTGTTCCCGCTGTTGTCGGGCACATGCTTTCAGAATCTCTTGTCAGCTGAGCATGGATGAACCCCAGATTAATATAGACACTGATGGCAAGACCATGATATGTCAATGACATTCTAATCTGTGCTGAAGGCTTTGACATAAGGCTTCAGCTTGACAACACTCGCGGTTGCGACATGTTTTCGGCAGGGATCTTGAATCTTGTAAAGAGTAGAATTCGAGATAGGGGTTAAGAACCTCAGCCTTGCCGGCTCGGTTCAGCCTTGTACAACTGGTGTACCTTGCGACGACGGCGTCTCCATCTCTTTTCTCTCTTGTCATTCGACTCAGTCGTTGCTGTGTCGTTCTCTCGATCGCTGTCGAGTCTTCGTGATTTGATGTGCTTCGCTAAACCTTTTTTAGGATTCTTGGATGTGCTCAGACACAGATATACCGGGTCGAGCTGGCATGGCGAGTAAGTCATACCGAGTTGATGCGTGGTCTTTCCCACCAACAAGGTCAAATCTCTCTTGCCTATGTCCATAGCTTTTAGCCTGCCTGTAATACCCAGTTGATATTCTATTGCCATCTTGGATTACCGCCAAAGCCCAGGACTGGACACGCCTACTCGGTCCCAAGCCACGCGGCCGTTATCGGCCCCAACGCATCCTTCAACCACGGCGCGTCAAGCGTTATATTCTCATCCGTGTCAAAGCCATGCTCGCCGGGCTGGAGCACCAACGCGACTTTTGCGTCTCCAAGCCTTTCTCGGGCCCTTGCCACCCACTTCTCACTCCCTTCCACGGGGACTGCGGTGTCGTCGCGGCCGTGGATGACTAGGATGGGCGGCACTTGGTCTGGGGTGACGTGCTCGATTCTGTCGAGTGGGAACAAGATCGTGTCCTCGCCCAACAGTTTCGTAAACAGGCCTTGCTGCACCGCCGAGAGAGACAGGGGTAGTCTCTCCGGCGGGGTCGCGGAGCTGACGACCCTTCGTTTCCCGCTCTTTGCGTCCTCCTCGACCGCGCGCAGGTGCTCGGCCATGACTTCCTTGGGGATTGTTGGCGCGCCCAGCACGACCTTGGAGTACTCCTCGGTGTAGAAGCGCGACTTCAGGTCCAGGACCGGGTACGTGGCGATCGCGGCGTTGGGGGGGACCATCGACCCCTGCTGCGCAGCCCCCAGCGCGCTCTGTACCGAGAGATACCCGCCGGCGCTCTCGCCCGTGGAGAGCACCTTGGCCAAATCGACCTGGACGCCCGGCGCCACACCCGCGAGATATGTTTGGAAGTCGGACCTCAGCCAGGCCCAGAAATCGTGCAGGTCGGTCATGATCTCGACGCCCGTCGCCTCAGGCGCGAGCCGGTAGTTGGGCAGCACCAGCACCGCGGCGTGGCGCAGCGCGTACGCCACCAGCCACGCGGGAAACCAGTCCGGGAACAGTGCCGTGCCGGTGATCAGGAAGCCGCCGTGGAACTTGACCATGACTGGCCGAGGCGACGGCGACGGCAGGGCCTTGGGGATCAAGGTGTAGACATTGATGGCGTGGTTGTCGACGACTTTGTAGGTCGTCTCCAGCACGGTGAATGGGGCGTACTTGGGCGAGTCCATCGATGTGTTTGTTCGTTTGGCAGTCTTTCTTGAAGTGAATTATCTTGCTAAATGTGTTAACAGGATGTAAAGGCCGTTGTTCCGTGCTTTAGATATATCAAGTCGCCGTCGTCTTTGGAACCTCCCCCCTATCTATATAGACAGAGAGTGTATGCGTATCGAGATCTAGTCGTTTTTAGGGTGTACCTTCTATAACGCAGACTTGATTCCTAGTCGGAACGGGGCCGCCAAGGGGGTGAAAGAGAAAAATGGGGGCGTGTTAGTAATTCAGCAGGTAATAATCGATACGTATGTCCCTTAACCCCGTTTCCGCACGGAAGATGGTAGGTATCTAGCTCGCTAGGTAAGTAGCTAAGTGCATCGATACATAACATAGGCCCTGACAGTGGGTCGGCGTACGGCATATGGCATACCAAGAAGCCGACTCGAGTCTGTGTTGTCACCTATTATGTAGGTAATTTAGATACATGGAGAAAGAAAAGAAAAGAGGTTCTGACAAAATCATACGCGCTCGGACATAAGGGAGCATATACATACTCGGTACTCGTACCTAGGGATATACATACTAGGTAGGTTCGGTGGTGAAGTGGGTTGAGGACTCAACAGGTACGTAGCGAGTACCTTGTACTGATAGGAAGTCAAGTCGGGACAACCTCCTTCCATTCCTCGGTCTCCGCTCCGGATTGGGATAAGGATAAGGATACGGAGGGTGGGGGAGTCATGATAAAGTCTCCGAGGAACTGAGAGTTGAGGAATAGGGGCTACCTCCATACATAGGTCCCCAGTAATACGAGGTGTTGGTCTCGCGTATTCAGCAGGTGGTCGAGTGCGACAGTGCAACAGTGCAGGGCGTAATTTTTGCGATTGGTAATTGGCGTAGGCTGTTAACAGGCGCCACAACGTGCAATGCCCTTCCTTGGAGTCACCAAGATACTAGATATTTGACAGCACCTGCCTGCGTTTATGCGCAAGACAAGACAAGACAGAGGAGGAGATCATGATGGATTCCGCTCAATGAGTAACGCATCCTGCAAAATGTTGATATGAGGCTAAATGCACATGGACAATTCCCCTTTCCCCACTGCCGCGTAAAAGAGTCAACAACAGAATCCGACTTTTGGCTCGTTAAACCCTTGCAATGATGCACATGCACGGTCGAGGGAGGAAATCCAAATGGTTGACTGAGAAAAAGCCCAAGTCCCCTTGTCAAGAACCCGTGTCTCCATCTTTGCTGCTGCCTCGACTGATGACCCTCATCAGCCTCTCGGCGACACTCCCTCTTCGCTCGTGCT